>JAFELO010002788.1:507618-539036 GCA_017140195.1 Eumaeus atala
ATTGTTTATAGGAAAAATAAGCCAACTTCGGGTTCACTTCGACCAGCAACACCCTGAACACTGCGAAGCCGACGTGGACAAAGAGATGATTCTGTTGAATTGCAAGGACAATTCTCATATAGTGTACTTCGTTTCGCTCGGGGCGTACAAGTTCCTTGTGCATGTGAAAGTTGATAGCGTCCAAAACATTATTCTGATGACAGCTCAGATGTTTGGTACCCAATTTACCGCGGAGAAGTGGGCCTATCAATTTCATGTGTATAACAAAGCAACGCCAAAAAGGAAATATCAGTATAATGGCGTATGCCACTCCAACGCCATCGACGTTAACGATATATTCGCAGAAGCAAACTGTGCTGTTCTGCACTCGAGACTCGCTTACAGTTTTGCAGATAAGAACCAATTGACATATAAATTTTATTTGAAACAACTTTTTAGTAATCGCGAAGAAAACAAACCGCAGGCCAGCAGTTCTTAAAATTGTATTTAAGACCTGTGCATTAGTTACAATTATGTAACATTCCATTCATTCCAAATCTCTCTCTCACTTCACTATTACGAACGTGATCAATCGTCACCCTCCTCTTGCTGCGTTAAGTCTACTTTCATTGCCCATTCTGACATACCCAACTCTCACTTCATTATAATACGATTAATATGTATTAGGTATTTTTGTAAATCAATTTGATCAGCATACAAAAGTACCGTCACGCATATTATCCCCGAAGAGGTAGGCAGAGCTGTGCTAGTACATCCACAACTCGTAAGTCCAGTAGATATACTAGCACCCCCACGATTAGCCAAAGTACTGAGGCCCATCATGTTATAGGTGACGAGCCTAATGCCACTTCGGGCACATTCCAATCATGAACAATATAATGCGTACTCAGAATAATCTGAGAAACATTTAATAACAGTTGCCCGACCTGGGGATTGAACACAGGACCCCACGCGGCTAACGGTTTTAAGGGCGACACCCGCACCGTTACACCACAGAGGCGACAAAGCACATCAGCACGTAATCATGCATGACCCTTGATTAAAACTGTTCTTCTAAACAATTTGCCCACCGCTCCGTTCACTCTGTCCCCTGCACACTCTCTCCTTTCCACATCTTCGCTGTACCTTCCATCTCTGCTAAGAGCACGACTCGCTCCAACGCATCATCCCCCATAACAATTCAATAAACTTTAACTTCTAGTTGCAGAGGTATTTAATACAAAACGTGTCCCTGTTAAATTTATCATAGACGTTCTAAAACTGTAGTAATCGTTGACAGGGCAGCTCTCATCTGTTCGTCTATAAACCTGAGGCGTTTGCTTTTTATTTTTATAATTTTTCGAGGCACACCAACTATTGACCACAGTGTGCAGTGCGGAACACTAGTCTAACACAAAGTCACTCGTATTCTGCCTCGTGAACTAGTAGTAAGCATGTTCGATTACATTCGTGAAGTCCTGGGTGGTAACAGGTAGGTAGTTATTGAAATTTTTCAATTTCTAATAACAATCCAAAGTCAGAAGGTTGGCGGCACTACACCCCCGTGCCTTTGATAGTACGTTCCTGCACCTTATATACATGCCAAGTGGGAAATAAGAGAATAGAATAATCACTTGTTCCTGCTATAATATGTCCTGCGCAGTTGGCTAGCCTCTATAGAGACGACCGCCGTGGCCTAAATTCGGCTAGGATGACATTATTATTATCCATATTGGTTGACTGATTAATTGAAAAAGTGAAAAAAAAAACTTATTATCTCCAGGGCGTTTAATTAATAGATAGGTATGATTAATAGTAAAGGTGGTGGAAAGTATATCTTGCATTACCTATATTTTATAAAGTATATTTCGATGTTGACGTGTGTAGATTGTCAACATTTTGCATAAATTAGGTTCAATTATTTTAAGATTTGCACGTCTATTTCCTATCTCTGAATGTATTTTTGATGTCTTTTCATTATAAGTAATATGTATAATAGTTACATACATACCATAGATAGGTACCTATTTCATAACGAAGTTTGTCATAAAAATGTTTTTTTTTTTCTGCCAAAATTATGAGATTAGTCTAACATTTACATGTTTATTTCGATTTTGACTGTGTATGGATTGCCTATATTTTCTTATTGTTTCGGAATGTATTAGAAGTTATTCACTATTAATAATAAATATGTATTTCATAACGTTAAGCTAACTTGTGTTTGTCTCATTCAGTACCTACCTACCTTGTAGTTAGTGATAAAGTCCTATCCCTTGCCCTAGTCTCAGACTTACTCGTTAACGGGTAATATAAAAAAATGTCAATGACAGAGAACTTCCTCGCTGCTGGCTTGCTAAATTAATACAACAACACAGTTTCACACAAATCTTGATAATGAATATTTCTGAATAGGAGTGGTCCACTGTAGAGGTAGAGGAAAGGAGGACAATCATCATCTACATCGGCCCTTATCGGTCAAATCAAAGTCCACCATAACATTCATGTTGTCTTAAATGACATCGAAGGTCTTAAGAAAATCACTGCTCGAAAATTATCTCGCGTTAAGTCCATGTCGTCAAAAGACAATTTTCATTTTGCCGCCACATCTCAAAAAGCAAATGGCCATTCCAATTTCAAAACTTTAAACTTTCTTAGTATATTGTTTAATGGCCAATTCTTATATTACATAACAGTATTATCAGACCTTATCGATCCACTGCTGGTCATGGGTAGGCCACTTTTAATGAACGCCAAGACGACCGATATCCTGCTACTCGCATCCATCCCGGACCGGCTACTGTACGGAGATCGGCTTCCCACCTTGGTGTACGGTCGACCAACACTTCTCCAGTCCAGAACCTTACTGGCCCATCAGCCATCTATCTGCTCTTCTTACTTTTCTTCGTTACGAGTTCTATCGGACCGAGAAACACCCAACATAGCACGTTGAGCTACCGCAAACTTGTGGACCAAGGAATTCCTTAAATTAGGAGGCCATCGGCTCCGTAGGTCATCACGGGGAGAACGCATTGGTTGAAGACTTCTGTCTTCAAGCTCTGCGGTATAGGTGACGTGAGAATGTGACGAAGCTTCCGGAATGAGTTCATCAAGTCTACTCTGTAATTTTAAACAGGATGTGTTTTAGAAAAATTACTGAAATGTACCGAGTAGGTGGGATGGAAATAAAGTGAACAAGAATTGTTATGGCGAGTTGGTGGCACTTAATAGGATTTAAAAGTGTCGCTCCTCATATCCTATGGGAGATACAGATAGAGAAGGGATGCCACAGGGTTATACGTCCCCACTATGGTTCAAGCCTTGTCGTTGCAGTGGGACTCAGTAGCCTGGATTCAACCCTGACACCTTGGGCGAAGCTAATTGAACCGAGAGGGAAGCTCTTTGTACTCGCATAAGAAGAGAAGGGAAGTATAGAGGGGGTGCTTTTGCGCACGGGGCAAGGGGCGAAGATGGGAACCTCGCCCTATTGCACTGTCCCAAAACCCATTGAAGCTGTCCTGTGGTCTATAGAGTTAGTGCCTGTCGCTTAGGGGACTGGCTAGCCGTCGAGGTGCCCAGATGTTTTGTAGTTTCTAATGGCGGGACTGATGGCATTCGCGGTGGTTCCTGTGGGTGCCAGTAGTATCAATCAAGGATACCGGCATTATTTTGTACGCTCATGCGATATGGTTATCGCACTTCTTGGCGTCTGTCCAGCAGCGATCGATTATTAAAATACTCATGAATTTGTGAATCCGTGGAAATAACGGATGACGTGAAATAGATAAAGGAATACGAAAAAAAAAACAGTTAACACGCACCACACTTTATTTCTTAAATAATATAACAGTGGCTTTGCTGTCATATAAGGCTACGGGGACCTTGACTACACGATAAAGCGTTCAATCACTGTGGTTTTAAGTCTAACAGCCGCATATTTTCGCACACTTGTAAGGTACTTCCAAGTTTATTTATTTCTAGGTACGGTGTGCCTGCGACCCGTAACTGTCAGGCTCATTTAGTAACAATTCACGATCCGCACACCTCAAAGTTAGTCAGCTCAACACAACACGTGCAATAATACCAATAGCTATAGATTAGAGTGAAACAAAACAAGGCAATTGCGAACTTTACTAAGGATTTAATTAAAATGTGTTGGAAAGATGATGCAGGGTAGTTTACGTACACACTGCTACTGGAGTTCAACGATCCTTAAATGCCCGTCCCGCTCTGGTTCATCGATAGACCAATTTTAAGGCGGTCCGCAGCTCGATGCATACCTACCTAGCACATAAGTACGAAATTGAATGCTTCTCATATGGATCATTAAGATTAATTTGCTTACACTAGCCACCAGGTGTCGCAGACACATTTCAAATAAAAGCTGAATAGACAAAACAAGAATGTTATGTCTGTAGGTTTCTAAATCTATAGTGAGCGACTGTGCCCACTTGGTCTTTCGAGAAGTCTTTCCCAATATTTGACTGTGTTTTTGTGCTTATGGCTACTGTTTCGCCGGGTGGAAGGGGAAAACGCAGGCCCGTTAATACAGAAACTTGTTTGGAAGGCTATATGGTAGTACATACTTGATCTCTCTCGACGTACATTGTATTTTTTTTTTTTGGATCAATCATATATTTGATACCACCAGAAAACGTAATTTGAACCGATTGCAGTTCATGAATCCTGAGTAGTTCCTTACACCCAGCTACGCCGAGGCTTGGCTGGTTGCACAACTTTGTTTATGGTGCGGCTTTTAGACTTTGTGCCGTTTTCAATTTTTATATTCGAAGATAAAATTTTATTTCATACGTGAACCTACGTGGAAATGTTTATATTTTTAAGCACACAAAATACACACAAACTGAAATAAACACAGTTTAGTCACACATCAAATTTTAACACTTAGACGTAAAGTAATTCAAAATGGACGGCATGAAATGTTCAATTTTATTAATAATTTATACGTTAAAGCTTATGCATGTTCATTGACCAGGGGTCTTCAAACCATGGCTCATTTGTTTTAGTACATTACCGAAGGGATGTAGCGAGTACGGCAGTACCTATGTAGGCTAGATGTTTTGCGCATCTTAATTTGTAACAAGGACGGGTTGCTTTCTCCCTCGAATATCTGCGGGGGCCATCTCTAGCTAACTAATAATATAGATTGTTTGTTTGTTTTATCGCGATAATTTCAGGAACTGCTGGCCAGAATTGAAAATATATTTTTTGTTGAATAGTCCATTTTTCGAAAGCTACGGTCTATATAACATGACGATACGACTAGCAAGATAGGAGTCACGCGGGTGAAACTGGGGTACTGCTAGTCATATAAGAAAGTCCGACTTCGTTGCCATGGAGTAGGTTGCCTTTGAGACCCTGTACTGTATGGCCCCCTTTATTATTCTTATATTCCATTTCTTTCGTCCTAATATTAAAAAAATGCGACCCTTGAAATCATATCGCCCTAGGACTAAGACTTATGGGGAAATAAGCCACTGTTTACCTTTGGCTGTAGGCTAGTCTAAGTCCCGCAACTACCCCACTATAGTTCAAGCCTTGCCGTGGCGGTGGGGCTTAGTAGCCTGGGGTGAACCCAGGCGAAGCCAATAGAACCGAGGTGGTTCTTTGCACCCCTCCTATAAGAGGGGGCTTAAAGATCAGGAGGGGGAATCGCTCTCGGTACCCCTCTTATAAGAAGAGGGGACCTAAGAGCAACATGAGCTGGGGTTGTCCTGTAGTGCTGGGAAGCCCCATCTGTGGAGGTGGAGTTGGCCCCTTAGGGGGCTGACTGGCCGTCGAAATGCCCTGATGATTGTTGTTCCGGGGCACGTCACCAAGGGCGGCAATGATGGGACTTGCTTTGGTTCTTGTGGGTATTCAGCACTATCATGTGTCGTGAGTCCCACACACCACTGGACCCCACCCAGGGCCGGTGAAGGCGCGTAAATGTGTTTCCCCGCGTCAACAAAAAAATAAAAGAAGGTCCCTTAACTAAGAGTCAGCCTGCCGCCGAGGTCTTATTACCAATATGGTTCTCAAAATATCCGGAGTCACCTTAAAATTTAGGCTCCCGTGAGGTTTTGTTGGAGTTGGAGACTCCAGGCAGACCACAGCCATCCAGGGAATACTGATGTGTAAGTGATTGATAAAAAATAAGAGATGCTCTTCATCTTTGCCGGAAATGGTTTTTTTGATCCGGGACCGTAGCGGTATCCATAGATGAGTGTTCTAAACAGCATGACAACTTTGAATCTGTTTACAAAAACGCCTGTTCTAAGTGTTAATAACTGTTACTACACTTACATCTGATAAGGTTTAGATTGACATAATTAAAATACGCTAAATCGCGCGACGCACGTCTTTAACCCACTTGCAATCTCGTTCCCTTAGGCAAAAGAAACTGCAACAGCGAATTAAACGGAAGTTAACGGCGACATAGAAATACACATACCTACATAGAAAACTGGAAAGAGTTTTACATTCATCAAGGTATTTTTGAATCCATGATTAGGTCGTAGTGTAGCCTCTGGTTGAATGATAACCCTGGTCTAAACATATGAGATCGTGTTAAATGCCGTCTTTATAAGATAAAAGAATATTATATAAATAGTACTAAATCACAACATCTAAACACACAAAAATTTTCACCTGTGTGCAGTATCTATAATCAAATCACACAGATAACACGGATAAAGCTGGCAGTGACTGTAATACAAGTTGTTTAGTTACTTACATTCATATGCTATGATATATTCCACTTGTCTCATCATTCAGTATTTTGAGTGTATATACAGCACATAAGAATTGGTGTATGTAATTTATAATAATAATAACATAGAGCTGAAGAGTTTGTTTTTTTGAACGCGCTAATCTCAGGAAGTGCCAGTCCGAAATTAAAAAAATGTTTTTGTTGAATAGTCCATTTATCGAGAAAGGCTAACATGTTTTTATTATATACTCCGGTGAAACTACTGGGCGGGGTGAATGAGAATACTTTTATTAAATTAATGAAAAAAAAAAAGACCATTTCAATTTTTTTTAAATGTCGCATGTCAGTACATCTGACATGCGACATTTTAAAAAAAATTCATGATTTAAAAGCATGCTCTATGCTAATTGATCGAACTTCAAATTTTATTATTAAACTCTCAAAATGAATGCTAAGACAAGTGATTTGTCATCACCTTGAACATACGTTGGCGACTAGTCATTTTACAATGTCATTTTCTCTCCTCCCAGTAAATCCTTTCTGAAGTTATAATTCTTTTGGCGCGTTAGAGAAAAACTACGAGTGGTTTTCAGGATGCGCGTGTACACCGTCACGAAGAACAGACACACTAAAGGTAGCCATGTTCAACATATTAGTTTTTCAAAAAAGTTACTAGAATGCGTTATAACAAAACTTTCATTATATTGAAATCCTTTTTCGATTGTTTTTCTTTTTTACAAACGTGGAATAAGGCGGACTTTTTTCCTTGTTTGCGCCAAAGAAGTATAACTTCCAATGCGTGTACATAAATATACACATTTTTTCTTTAATAAATATAATTATTGTTTATTCTTATGTATGTCGTTATCCTATAGACATTTACTTAAAATAGATGTTGTAAATTGATGAACATTCGAGTATTTTATATCCAGCCGAAAAATAAGTCATTTTCATGTATGCACGGCTGGATAGTAAATTCATTTTACAAAATATAATAGGATAATTACCAGAAATCCATCTCTAGTAGTCCCTATAGTGGTTTAATTTTATTCGTCAATTTTGTAACAAAAAATAATTAAAGCGTTACACTTCTTAGCTAGACTAAAATAATTTTTGAAGTTAGTTTTAAAACAGTGTTTGACATCAAACTATTTAGCCACGTGCCACAATAGTGCTGTGTATTATAATTTTGTGCAGCAATGTATGTAACACACAAAATATTAATTTTTAAGATACATTAAAAATGTTCTTTATTATAGAATAGGGGGGCAAACGAGCAGTCGGGGGTTTTTTTACGACTACCGACGCCCATGAACATCCACACTACTCTATGCCGATACGTTGCCCTGCTCCCCCCCCCCCCGTCTTTTTAATTGTAATTTTTTGGATTCTTAACACAATGGCCTTAGTTAATAATTCAGAAGAAGAAATATGGTATTTTTATTAATTAAATGGAATAATTTTATTACTAAGACATGTAATACTAGTAGGTAGCAAGTATCGAATGTGTAAGGTATTTTGTGACTTAAGTTTACGTGAATGTTACTCATTACATTAAAACTACTTTTACAGATTTCAAATACACAATTCACCACAGACAACGGTTGCCGTAAAGCTTCTGGAACGTCGGGCTGGTTAAATAATAAACAGAGATAAAATCGTTAAAAGTAGTTTTATTGCAGTGTAAGTTATTTTTTAAATAAACATGGAATATGCATGAAAAATAATATTTTTTTGTTGGTGTAGGACCATTTTGTTACTTAAACCTTTCTATACTTTTAAGTCGACATTTCTAATTCATTAACATGTGAATTTTTAATGTGGTAATAATGAAATGAACAGATTTTTTTTAATTGTTGACACCCCCATTATATGCATAATCTGCTTTGTTATGCATTACAAGATGATTGTCCACGAAATAGAAGCTGTCTGAGCACGTTTCAAATGGCGTGGCAATCATTTCTTCCACTGCAATGATAAAAAAATTATGTCAATTATCCTTTCATGTCGTAAATTTTGTTTATATCAATGGAGCACAAACTAGCAACTAGGACAGCTATCGGGGAGAAGGACCGATGGCTTAATGTGCTCTCCTAGGCACGGGGGTGTAACACTGCCAACTTCCGACTTTGGTCAGATGTTAGAAATTGAAAAGTAGCATTTTAACCTTGGTCCGACCCAGGACTCGAACCCAGGATCTCACAACTGCGCTTGAATGTGCTTACCACAAGACCACGTGGCAGACTTGTCCTATGTATGTATAGATTAATAAGTGAAGAAAAACACATCCTTTTTTTCAAAGAATTATGCGAAAAGAGGAGGAAGTTGTATAAAATGTTAAAAGCACTGAAAATGAAAGTCAAGAAAAAAGCTGTGAATTAAATTATTACCTAGATCTGGAGGTAGTGTTGGAAATTCATAAATATGTTCACAAGTGTTTCTTGAAAATGGAATGCAGAAGCCAAATTCAAAATCAAAAGTTTTCAGTAAAGTATCTCGGAAAAAATGTTTTTCAATCATCCTGAAATGATTCACAGGATATGCTCCCACTGTGAATTCAACCCTGTAAATATTTAAGATTACTTATTGACAAAATTATAATATGATAAAAGCCTTTTCAAATGTAGATTAGTGTGGTGCCATATTAAGACTTCAACACATCCATAAATAAAACAAAAGCTGTGATAGTGGAGCTATCACAGTACTTGTATTATTAAACATTTTTGGTGAGTTCACTGTGATTTTTAGAAGCTAATTTTATTTAACTTTTTTGAAAATTATTTTACTCAGTTTATATAGCAACGTTAGGTGATTACACATTTTTTAGGACAGAGCTGTAATATATATGTCGCAGATCAAGTTACTAAATTGTCCTATTTTATTAATGGCTAGATACTTTAAAAAACCGTATCATTATATTTTCTGGTGGGCGAGTGAAATTGTGCCAGATAGAGTTTGGCGTAATACAACATTTAATAAATCTAGCCTTACTGAAATGAAGTGAATCATTATATTATATGGCTTTTTGATACATTTTAGTTCTTAATTTTAACACTTGCTGGGTTTCTTGACATGACAACAACAATGGCCTCGATTGTTGAATAAAACAAAATCGACAGAGAAATAAAAATTCTATGCCCAACTACGTTTAGACCTTTGAAGGTTTAGGTGGAAGCATAATTCCAGACAATGCCTATGTGGTGATGTTCCTTTTTTTAATTTGCACTCAAAACACTTAGTCTAATTTCATACTTGCATCAATCACAATCTCTAATTAAAATCAAGAAATTTGATGCAAAAACATCAGCCTCCATATTAAAGAATGACTCGCAATGACAATCTGGCTTATAATTGGCCTAACACATATCAAAATGGTCCTGTTTTCGAAAATAGCGAGCCATGATGTTATACAGTGATTTATACTAACGCTATATAAGCTAACAAGAGATGTTATACTTATAATATATATATATATATATATATATATATATATATTATAACATCTCTTGTTAGCTATGTAGGGTCCCCATTACCTATGTATAGGCAACTAGTGAGTGCCTGTTCTCAGTTTTGGTGTTATTCAAGCAATGAATATGATCTGTGATATTGTATCTATTTAAAAAGCACCATAAATATAATTTTTGAAAAAACTGGTTAGTAATGCTAGCCAAAGTACTAATGATTATATCCTGCTCATTTTATTTATTGATAATAGTATACTTTGGTCAACTTGTTGCAGTATCACAAAAAGAAACTAAGCCATAAAAATCAAATATGTTTTCTGTAAAACGAATAATCTGTTAATACTAATCTCTAAACATGTATGTCTATCCATTAATAGCTTTGTACAAGCCTTGCTTACCTGTTAGAAAAATATATGCAGCAATGAGATTGAAATTAAAGGGATTTATGTATACATCTATATTTTATGTATGCATCTCAATAAAAAAATATCTATTTATTAATCTTAGGTATTATCGCCATAATACACTTTTTTATATGATTAGATCGAAAATACTTACGTTGCGCCAACAGTTTTAAGTTTTAGAAACTGTGGAGTAAACTGATATCGAACAAATCGTCCTGCATTTGGGTCCAGAGGTTCATCCGATGTATCATCATTAGATTCGTTATCTACTCCAAAATCAGTTGGAGGTTTGGCAATCTCAAACAAAACTGTCCCTGTTTCTAAATCTCTAATTTTAAATCTGGTAAAATCTATGTCGTATATATTAGCTTCAGGGCTACATAGATAGGTATCAGTAATGTTATCGAGTCTCAAAACATCTTCAGGGGTAACATTATTTAAAATGAATTGTTCCCTGTTTTGTTCAACAATAGGTATCGATTCGCACTTTTTTCCTACCACACTCATATTTAAAATTTCTAGAAGTAATTTTCCTGGAAATTACGCAACCCAAAGCAAGAACTTAATAGCATAGGGAATTATACTCGGTAGAATATTTTGTTAATTATCTTCTTAATTTAATAATTATAAACGAGAAAATAATTTCAAAGTTTTCTAACAATAGTTTTCAGTTGTCAGATTACTATATAATGTGCTTTTCTACTTATTCTTCTTAAAAAAAATATATAGCTCCATCGCTACAGTTCGCAATGATTCTGCCAATGTCAGATTTGGAAAAAATGCGTGATAAATGTGATCACAACTCGAACCAGAGATAACTTTGTGCGGTATATGAGATGCCGGTATGTGATTCATGAAAAAAGACAAACATAATATGCTAGATTAAAGTTAATAATATACACGAACACGATCAATTGGTTAACAGGTAGTTATAGACAAACGGAGGGTTACATTGTTAACGATGATATAAATTGAATTTATGGGATACATCTGGAAGGCAAGGGGAAAAAGTGTATATATGTAGGGGATGATAAAACAAAGTACTAATTTATAAGTTAATATAATTAGTTTCAATAAATTTATTTAGGGAGTATATAGATGGAGAGTGGACACTAGACAATAAATAATTGAGGTTGTCAGGACGAGAAACTTTTGACGACACTATGGCTGATTTTAGTCTCATGCTCACCGTCAGCGCTTATAGCTCAGCGCGTTGTTTGTCAGCGCTGATCCTCAGCGTGGCTCGTTTTAGTATCGTACTGACCGCCTTAACGTACAGACGAAGACAAAATGCGGAGTGTGTTAATTATTGCTGCTTTGTACTATGTATCCCAAAAAAATAATTGATTGAGCAGAGAGCCGTTGCAGGAGAATTTGTCTTATGTGGCACTTTGAGGACTGACGAAAGTAAATTCTTTAATTACTTTCGAATGTCAACTAGAAATTTTGACAAACTTCTGGTAAAGATACAGGTGAACTGGTCCATTGCAGCTTACGAATCGTGTCTATACCACCGATTGAACGACTAATGGTGACTTTAAGGTAAGAAAAAACATATTTACTCGTTTTATAAATATGTGTAATTATGGCAAAGTATAGGTAAGAAAACAAAATAGATAAGACAAGAAATAACATAAATGGCATATTATTAGTAATTCATCAGTACGTCTAGCTGTTTCATAACCAGTATCCATTTCGCGATTCGCCATGACTGTACGCGCTGACGACGTCCGCTCCGCTTGACACTTTATTTTTTTTATACTTAAAAAAACCAAGGTTTTGTTGATATTGATGACTGCCAGTCCCCTTCGCCTGAAATTAGTTATGTTCTTTGCCAGAGTTGGTCTCAGGATTTAAACATATCTGGACGGGCTGTACATTTACGATCTCTGGTGTATATTTTGTTATAAGAAATTATTCCCAACGCAATGGCCTGTATGGCACAGGCATCGGCATTCTCATTACCAAAAATACCTTTATGGCCAGGTATCCAGGCCAAAGCAACCCGAATATTTAATTGGTAGTAATCATATAAAGCTTCCATAATTTGGTATATAAGCCTTAAATATTTTTTTGTACGAAAGGGGGGGGGGATTTAGGACATCATGGAGAGAGCTCAAACAGTCTATAAAGATTATTGATTTGTTAAGATGATGTGATTAATATATAAAACTGCTTCTAATATGGCTGTGACTTCACCCGTACATACAGTATAAATAGGGGGAGATCTAATATTAAGAATAATTTGGAAACTGGGGATGCAAACAGCACATTCAACATAACTGTTTTCATCACTTTTAGATGAACCTGTAAACATTGAGATCCAGTTTTACCAGTTTAGTTTCATTATTTAAAATTGTCTGAAATAGGCTGTTAGCTTTAAGACAATTTTTTAAATGCCAAAATCTAGGATAACTTGGGGTTGAAACATCAGAGATTGAAATGGGATTACATAAAGAAGAGATTTGGGGGTCTTATCAACAGGGAAGGGGAGCTCCTGAATTTTGTTAAAAGTTGAAACCAAAAGGAGGTTTTTTTTATGGGACCAATATGAGGAACTGGTGATTAGCCGAGCAAGGCCCTGAAGTCTATTATGTAGTGGATGATCAGAATATTGACTTATATTAGTATAAAATCTGTCACATAGAAATTGTTACCGAAGATGAAGCGGAGGATCTAGACACTCAATCTGAAGGGCATTAATCGGAGACGATTTCATGCTCCTATAATTATGCGAAGACATTTAGATTGTATTTTTATAAGTTTTTTCATAGCTGTGCAATTACATGGGAATAATACAAAAGTGGCATAGTCAAACTGGCTCCGTGTAATGGTATTCTATAATATCTTTTTATTAAATGGGTGATTACCCCATCGAACACCAGAAAGAGAACGCAATATATATACATCTTTTTCAGCCCTATTACATATGTAGTCCAGATGATGAACTCCATTTCTCTAATGTGCTTTCGAAAACCAGATTGACTATTGGGGAGAATGTTTTTATTCTCAACAATCCACTCAAGCCTGTTTTTAATTAAATGTTCAAAATTTTTTTAAAGAGTAGAGGAGAGGGCAGTCGGCCTATATGATTTAGGGTTTGATGGATCCTTGCCTGGTTTTAAAATCGGGATTATAATTTGTGTTTTCCAAGAGAGGGCAATAATGACAGAGTCAAAAATACAGTTTAATAAATTAAGAAGATATTTTTTGGTAGTGACAGAGGATATGACAATAAAGGAATAAGGGACTCCATCAATCCCTGGAGCAGAATCTTTTAAACCATCAAGCACACTCATAAGTTCGGAGAACGAAAATGGATAATCCATTGAATTACTAGAAGGAGGAGCAGAGGGATAGAGAAATGAATCTAGGATTGGGACAAAGGGAGGAACAAACTATTCTATTACATGCAGAGTACTTTAATGGGATTGATTCATCTGCTGCAATTATAATGTAAGATATATATGATGATTATGATTCATAAGAAGAGAGGAGTGTACTAGGTGTAAGAAGAGGAATATAATGTAATAAGTTATCTAATGTCATGGAGAATTTGCTCCAGTCAGATAATTTAATGTTTTATTTAAGAAGTGGGTTTGGATCAGGGGAAGAAGGAGTAGAGAGCAGGTTAAGAGATGTTAGAATTGGGAAATGCTCACTGCCGTAGAAGAAGGGAAGACCTTTACCTGCTGGGGAAGATGATAACCTTGGAGAGGCTAGAGTTAGGTCTACACAACTTCGGCCTTGGAGAGGAGATGACCTGCAAGTAGCAGACCCATCATTGATCAAGCAGATGTTTAGATCATACAAGAATTCAATAAGATATGAAGAGTTGTTACAGCTTCGCATCGAGCCCCACAGAGGGTTATGACAATTGAAGTCTCCAGAGACAACAACTTCTCCTAAAGAAAGACATGAAGTGAAAGATTTTAACTTTGCAATTGTACTTATGGAGGGATGTGGGATATATATATAGATAGACAGGAAACATTTGAGACTTTAGCGGCAACTATCTGAATATGACTTCTGTGCAGAGGAATAGAATCTGGGAGAAGGGAAGGGAATGTTTCACAAGAAAAGCTGTTCCAGCTCTACCGTCTTCTCTGACATCTCCACATTTGCAAAGACATCGGGATGATATTTATTTAGGAGAAAGATGACTTCCCTTTTTTGTGGCAGACACACTTACTGTTCCATTGAAGGAACCGGAAGTATGGAGAGAGTTTCTGGGGGAAAGATATCACTAAATTTATAAATTATAGAAATAATCACAGACATTAGACTTTGGAATAGGTTTTCATTTGGTGTGATGGAAGTCGGATCTTCATGAGCTTCCCTCTGGCTATACGCACAACCATTAGGAAGGGTGGATGGAGGGGAGGAAATATCATTGTGTTCGACTGCATCAAATAACTTTTTTATAGAGGAACTAAGAGGACGTGGTGCGAATACTGTTTTCAGGTATGACGTCGCAGGGGAGATGGGGTTTGTTGGAGGAGGATGAGATTTGATTTTTTGAGTTGGAGATGGGGGGTGGAAAACATATTTCTAACTTTTTCAGCATACGAAGGACGGGAGGGGCGAAATCGTTGCGAAGCTTCGAGGAAGCTAATATTTTCATCAGACATAACCTTCATTAACGCCTTTTGTATAGAATGTTCGGGACAACTACTATCTGTTGTTTTATGTCTGCCAAGGTATAGGAGGCATGTAGAAGACTCTTCAGGAATAGTGTAATAGGATCCTAAATAGTTCTGAGAACACTTAAAGCACCTAAGGAGCTGAACAGCATTGATCGGCAATGTGTCGAAATCGGCAGCAATTACGGCATTGAATTGTTGGTAACTGATATGTTTCCACCTCTATTCATGAGTGGAAACAATACATTTTGCCTGGTAGCAGCTGTCCTTGGAATGTTACGACTACTGAGGAAGTTGGGTTCCAGTTAGTTAAACCACCCCTTACTATTTTCCTGTTAAGGCGTCTAACCTTAATAATAGGTCCAACTGTCCGTGCCATTAGTAAGGCCCCGTATAAGTTCCTCTAGAGTCCAATCAGTGGGAATACCTCTTAAAACTCCCATACGAGTAATATGAAATTTCGGAATTTGTGTCAGATATTTTTCACCAAGGCAATTACTAGTAAGGAATGAATTAGCAGCACCAGCTGTTTTAAACTGTATGGAGACTTTGTTCCGACCTAGAGGCTTGATGCCTCCATCGACATCGATAACTCCCGCAAACTTGACCTGGTATATTAATTGGGCAAACTTAAGGACTTATAGAAAGACCCGCTGAAGGGTCCGCTTCCTTACGTGAGACGTAGACGATGTAGGGACCAGTACATTCTTTTAGGTACGTCAGCGGCGAATCTCCCTCGAATTCGGGGTTAAGATAAATGTTCTGAATGGAGTCCGAAAGACAATTAGATTTTTATTTACAATTTCTGCAATCGAATTTGGAGCGGATCTTTTTAAAGAAGGGGTGGATATGATATCGGAGTCCATCTGATCTGTCAGAGGAGACACCGCACCTAGTGAAGTCAAAAACTCGTCTCTGTCACCACCGCCCCCGTACGGGGGCTCTTTATTGGTCATCACAACAAATGGTTATTCTATATACTTTAATAATAAGCACTAGTTATAACAGCACAAAACATAAAATTACTAAATTTTTTCACAAATCGCAACCGAAGTCGTAAATAATCAAGAATCCATGCGAAATACGTGTCTCAAGCAACGTCGTAACGAGCAGTATCTCTATGCTGTGGTTATTGACATTCGACAATATTTGACCTGCGAGGTGACACTCGACACAGGACATTGACTATTTCTTTTTTCTTTTTCTTCATGTTTTAAAATAAACCATTATAAATCCAGAGGGAGCTACATTGTGTTGCCATACCAAACATTAGATAAGAAAATTAGATGAGCTAGGCGTTTCCAACTAACAAGTAACCTAACCGGTACGGCGGTATTAGTTGAGCTAGGCAAATCGCGAATCGTATTGGAACTAGTTCATAGGTGTCGTCTGGACTGTTCATAGTATATTCCGCATTTGTCCCCGGGGATATCTACGTATTCCTACATCGGATGTGCGGTGTCGTGTCTGCGAACAGGTGTGTTACAAGTGTTTGATAGTAGTCGTGACAGTAGTTATTCATCCGACTGAACGTGTCGGGGCCGATGACCGATGATTGTCACACAGTTTTGATCATAGTCCACTGCTTCTGTATCCCTCGTTACAACTCGTTAGTGTGCACTCGGTCTAAATACTCAGTTGAGATGTTTTTAAAGTGATCTGTGATAGAGGTCAAATCAAATACCTTGTGTAGGTTCAGCTCCAGATCTAGGCTGTATATGTACCACGACCAGTCAGGGCCATTAGCACGAAACGTATTTGTACTTTTTGCAAAATCTCTATGTAAGGGGGTCTAGCGTGACCGAATACTACACCGGTATATGACATTTCGGGCGGATGCAGACTATGTAGAGCGTAGGCTTCTTTCTAAAATACATCTTTCTTTTAGCACCACTAAATTCCCTGTTTATACCTCAATTCTAATGAAGGAACAAACTCATTACTCATAGAAAAACTCGATTTTATTTAATGTCTTAAAAATGTTGTGTGAGTATGACAGCTGTGCGCTCAAACTATAACTAGTGACGTATCTTATGGTAGCAATTCGGTGAAAATGCGCGGGTCCCGGTTGGAAGGGGGCTGTGGTAACAGGAGGGTGATAGCAATATAAAACAGAGAAGACAGAGAGTTAACCACGCTTGAAATCTATTTGAGCTTTGAAGGCGTTTTAGGTTAGTGTCTTTCCTGTACCTATAGTATCACTATGTTTATTTCGGTGCTTTAGAAGGATTACACATATTAAGAAATTTATGCATACGTATAATTTCCATAAAGATAATATAGATAGAGAAGGGATACCACAGTCAGTTAAGTGACGGTGACTGGCTGTATTACTTTATAGACGAAGAAAGTGAAAAAACAGTTCTCTGTTTATCTAATCTCGCAGGTGCAATGCACATAGCGATATGAATGAAAAAAGAGAGATAGAGAGTGTGCCACATTTGCTGACTCCTTCAACTCAGACGGCCACACTGTATTCTCAATTCTTCTCTATCTATATTATGTCTCTTATAGAATAAGAAAAAAAATGAACCTAATAAAATGTTGCATATTCCCGAATGAAATTAAACAACTCAAAAGTTTATATCGTGCTTCAAATAGCCCCGTATTATTGGAACTCAATTAGACTTGACTTGATAAAGTGTAATAACAACTGTTCTATATATTTTTTGGCTAATGTTTTTTAGGTTATAGTCTCTCGATTTTATGATTTCTTGTAAACTACATACAATTTCTGTAGCTGTAGATATAAAAACAAGTATATTTTTATGTGGCAAGTTTACATAGCCAAAGAGACTATTTGACGACTTGACGTAACATCCGTTGCATCACTGACTGAAGCATGCGCCTTGTCAATTCGGTCTTTGGTTAATCAAAGAGATTTAAAATTACAACAACTCGTTTATTCGGGCTATTGCTCAAGTGTTGAACTGTGATAAGTTTTAATTTAAGATTTTCGTGATTATTCTAATGTGCATTTAAGTTTTAAGTTAATTTTACAAGATGCTTATTAAAGAATAGTAAGTAGAGGTTATATATTATGTCCTTGTTGTGAATAAAATCGATTTTTAGTTTGTCATCTGAATCTGTAAAATTGAATTTATATTCATTGTGATATTAATTTATAGATATAACTTATTTAGGAAATATTTTAAATTATCGATTGGATATGTTGTATATACCAGAAAAGAATAATTTTTGATTTATAAGAAGTGTCAATGTTAAAGATTATTGTAAAAGGCGATATGTATGAATGAAATTAATGTAATTTTTTTTTTCAGCCGTGTAACTCTCCCCCTAACAGTTGAAGAGGTAAGTGTTATTACTTACATTCAATAAATTATTGATAGCATTAATGTTAATATTTTTAAGAAATAATAAGGTGCAAACATTTTTAATTAAATTTATAATTGAAAATATTATAATTTGAAAATCTCCATCATATCTTTATAATTATAACACATATTTATTGTTTACATTTCTACCTTATTATGTTATGGTTGTGAGCTAGAATGAAGTGATTCCTTTTTGTACAAAACAGTGTTGTAAAAGTTACTTTAAATATCAACAATTAAATCTACCTCAGGTTCTTGGATTTTAAGTTAATTAATTGAAAGCTTTTTGTTACTTCCTGTGATCCTATTGCATAGGCATATTCAATGCCCCTGAAAGAAATAATCTGCTTTGTTTAGTCTATGAAATAGTTTTTACTATTTCTATCATAAATATAATTTTGTTATTAAAATAACTTGTATTCTTATATACATACAGGTACTTATGTAAAATGAATTGAGAGTAATCAGCCAGTATTCCGAATTTATATATAAGCGATTAATGATTTGCTAGCAACTAGATTGCATGAAAAGCCTGATAAAAATTATTATGAGAGTTAAAGTATCTTCCTTTTCATGCCCAATATAGGCCACAGCCATGGCTTGCACTTATAGTATTTAGTGTCGAGACTACTACAAATGCTATGAATATGAACCATTGCCAATAGCTTAATATTACTAATACTGCATAAAATTGTACAATAAATATTTAGTACTTCCAAATTTGAACATTAAATTTAGGTCTTCGCTATGATATTATAATGTGAGTCGAACTTTCCTTGTGCACTGATTTGTGGATTGCATTATATCTTCTGATGAATTTCATTTGGTTATAAGTACTGAAGTAGGTACAGCATATCTTGTTTAGGTTTCTAATGAAACACCCTCCTTTTACACTTTTACCCTGATTCTTTTTTACCTTTCAATCTGGCGGTCGAGTTTAATGCATCCTTACCAGTACCACTTTAATCAAGAAGGAATTAAATTTTATTATTTTTTACATATTTATGTTCCATTAGCATCAATGTATATAATGGTATTTGCGACACATTTTGGCACTCCAGTGTGCCAACTACATAGTCTTATTTTAACCACTAAAACCCAACAATACTATTATATTCAATATACTCCACATCTGTTAGCAATAATGCATCTCGGCAGCAAGCCAGGCCCCAATTAGGGGTTGATTATAACTGCACAAAGAGAAGGACTGCAGAACAACCGAACCAATATAGTTTTGGTGTCATTTGCTCAGGTCGCCATTCCTGTCCCGTTCTTTAAACACCATACAGCTTTATATTAGTCCCCACTTCTTACAACAGGGGTGCAAAATATTATAGGTGCATTTTGCTTCACCTGAGGTTCTAGATGACTCACCATGCTTGACAGCGCTGGAATAAACCATAAGCAAATTTAGCAATTGCTTGGATAGGCCCCAATGGAACGAAATGCTTAGGGCATCCAGTCCAGTAGGCCATTATATGGCTCTGACACTTGGGGTATGATGGGAAATAAGTATCAGCTACAGGTGTTTTGAGTAATCAAAACAGAGTTTAGTGTTGTACGTGTTACTTAAAAAAACAGTTTGCATAAATGCCATTATGCGTGTTGGTGATAATATAGACATATTATCGCCTGATTGTGAAACAATTATATACACATATATCAGTTTGTTTGTACCGAAGTTTGCAAAATCTACCATTTGTTTTCTGTTTTGTAAAAGGCAAACTGTTCATTGAGTCAATTGTCAATTATGACATGTGCCCATAACCAGGGGCATTGTCTGAGGATGTTGACGCTGTAGTTTACTGGTCTTCCTTACTGAGTTCAGCTGGAATCGCACGGAACCTAACAGTGTAACCATTAGCTACAGAGATAACATGTACGAATACATACATACACACAAGTGATATACGTTTACAATTACGTCGGCGTTACCGGAATATGATGCGGGAGTAACAGTAGTGTTAGTAAGAGGTATTGTCATGCTGGATTGTAGCCGGTTGGGCCGCCACGACCGGTACCTCTGGTACCGGTGGTACACATAACACCGCCGTAAAGTCCCAGCTATACTGAGCGTGTTACGTGCGGTTTTATGAGTGGCCACTCACAAACCGCACGAAATGCAACACCGAAAATGTCACTTTGCGTAGATGTCATGAGAACGAGAGGCACACCCCGATCGTGCCGGTTCCTTTCCGTTGCAATGCAGCATACACTATCTCTGGCTTGTGTCTAGATAATAATGTTACAAGTAAATTCTAAACTGGCAAAATTGTCAAAATCGTGTCCAAATCAGAAGCGGAGTACACACACATGCGCGCTGTTAACGAACGAACGAAAATCATAATCTTTTCCGCCTTTGGGGACAACGGTTCGTGTCAAACGAGCGAAACCAAAGTCCTTGACCTAATGTTCTGCCACAATGTCATTGTCGGCAAAACTGAGTGTTTCCATTTTTAATCCATGTAACTATGACTGATATCCAGAAAACTCGTTTTTTTGTTTGAGCGCGCTAAACTCGGCAACTACTGTCCTGATTTGAAAATTATTATTGCGTCGAATAGTACATTCGTGATGTAAACCAGTGGGCTATATACCGTGACGCTACGACTAATAGGACCGTAGTTATGCGGTTGAAACCGCGGGGTGAGGCTAGTTATAAATACGAAAGTGACTCTGTCTCTACGACATCATCATGGCCAAACCGTTTGTGATAAAATTTCATACAGATACTTGTTACTTGATGGTTTGAGATGAATATAGTGTACTTTTTTCTCCCATTTTTTTAAATGTATGAATGTCGTTTGGGGAGATTCGATATTCTATATCCAAACTCCCCAGATAAACGCTAGTAATCTCTATTTTTTCAATAAATCCCGAACTGATGTCGAAGGTTACCAACACCAAAGAATATCTGCACAACCGAAGGATGTGTAGATATTCGATTCGAGCAATGATATTTTTTAAAGAAATTCTATTTAACGAGCGTGTGACGTTAGCTCTCACAAATTACCTGTTCCTGCAACTGCTTACGACATTATTTTTTTTCCGTCACAAGTTGTTCAAGTTTTTCTTGCAAATTATTATTTCAGTTCTGTACAGTTTCACGAGAATAGGACCAGAGAATAGCAGCGCCCCCGTTTTCACCCGTGTAACATGGTCCACTTCCATATTGTAAACTTCCCCCTATTCCACTCCCAGAATTTAGGAGATGAATTTCTAAAAGTTACAAAGTTTAAAGGGCAATGTATCGGCATATTGATAATGCTGATGTTCCCATGAACACGCCGTCAAAAAGGCCTTTGCCTGGTAGGCACCAGAATTTATTAAAATGATGCAGAGGAGATTATAAAGTAACTTATTTGAAGTGGTTTCAATACCGAGATGCTTATTTCGTGATCCTTGTATCATAGACATCAATTTCCTCAACCAGAGAGGCTCGTCAGCAACATTTGTATGTCAACTTGCATAAACAAAATTAATACTAACTTGAGATAAAATTGTACTAAGCAAACATGATGTGTTGTTTCGTTGATTTTTTACTGGTCTTTGATACCTTAATGTCCATAATAATTATTAATTTATTGGTGTTGTTAAACTTGGGCGCTGTACTTCTGCAATTATTAATAATAATAATAATAATAATGTCTTTCTAGCCAAATTTTGACTAACGCGGCCATTTATTAGGGACTATCCAACAGTGCACCACATATTTATACAGTTCACAAGTTTTTTTGGCAGGCACACGTGGACTATATTCCCCGATAGCTCTATTCCGACGGGACAGCAGTTCGACACGATCGGAGAGATATAAAAAAGTCTTGCGACTTATAAAGGTCCTTCCACTTTTCCTGTTCTCTCTTAATGTCTTCTGTATCTCATACCGAATGTCCATTATCCGCTATTAAGGGCATATGTTGAATATGCCCTTTCAGAACTTCCACTTTCATCTTGCGTTGTATTCGATGGTTCTACAAATACATATAAGTCCCTTCCTAAATCAAACCTCTTTTCGCTGCTGTTATTCGAAATTTTGAGAATTATATCATTCTTTTCTTGTTAATTTTAACACGTAGGACTAAATAAAGCAAGGTGTATGGAAATGACAAACAACGGAATTTAGGTTACAAAAAATCAATTTTGTATTTGTCAACTTTGTTGTTTAGTAATAGAGCAGTGATCGGAATATGTTCTGCCTCCTCCGACGCTCAATCAGGCCTGACATCATCTGACGACATTCGTATTCATAGTTAGAAGCAGGGTCTTAAAAACACCTTGACAACTGCAACACCCATATGTGTTACACGTTAAAACTGTTACAGAAGTATTCCTGTAACACTTATAACGTTTCAGTTTACACCCTTTTAAATGTTTCTATAGTTGCCTATGTAGGTGTACTTATATTATGCTCCGTTGGAACTTTTCATTCGCTGTTGCTGTTGCTTTGCACAAAGGGAAAGAGACAGCAGGCATAGAATGTGTGCGTCCACACTTACAGGATACCAAAGTCTAGAGAGAGGCAGTTCCACAAATACCAAATTTTACACACATGACACATGAATTTTCGGGCCACGGTCACGGGTCAATATTAAAGTGTCAACTAGATATTCGATATTCAATTCTTAACTATTACATATTAATTACTTCTAACTAGAACTGTGTAACCAATATTTGTTGGTCATTTGCCATTACCTGTGAGACAGGGCCTTGTTTGTGTTAAATTATTATACTTATTAAAGGAAAAGCCGCGGCTCGACAAACAACAAAAAAGAATTAAATATGAGAGTTAAGTTGTATCGGTGTCCTACTAACGTTATTAATTCGAAAGTTTGTACGTTGGTGTCGATTTTTTTTATAGCATAGGGGGTAAACGAGAAATCGGACCCTTTTGGTGACTACCGACACCCACTGACATTCGCATGACTCATGCGTAGCCCTCCTATCATCCCCTCCCCCGAATGGGCCACCTGCTACGCACAAACCGCATGAAACGTGACAGCGGCGCTGTCACTTTACACCGGTATCAAGTGTTCCTTCAAGCAAAGACTACGCAAAGTATTCGATTTAAACTTGCACAAGGCTAGATTGTATTGAACTTATTCAATATTTTTACATGTTTCTTTTTGTCCCTCAGTATCAAGTGGCACAGCTGTTCTGTGTAGCCGAGGTGTCAAAAAATGAAACTGGCGGTGGTGAAGGAATAGAGGTGGTTAAAAATGAACCCTTTAAAGACTACCCATTACTTGGTAAGTACTTTTTTAAGTACCTTTTATATTGTGTACCCTAGACTGTAGAAAGTTATGACAATTATAGGATAGTCTGATATACAAGGCAAATTTTAAAAGATGTTGATATATTTGTTAAGGACGCTATAAGCGTTTTTGATTCGAAGAACGATTTCCTGGGAACAAAGAGTATCTTATTCTTTAATTGTTTACGACTTCTGTCCGTCCGTCCGGCTATCCGACAGTATGTCTGTCTGTCATCAGCCTGTATCTCATGAACCGTTATAGCCAGAGAGATTAAACTTTCACAGATCATGTATTTATGTCGTGAATAAAAAGAAAAAAATAATTATCTAAGGTGGCTCCCTATGTGGGTGTTTATTGCCGTTTTGTATGGCATTGGTACGGAACCCCTTGAGCATGAGTCCTACTCACACTTGGCCAGATGTTCTTATCTATCTGTCGGTTTTTTGGCGTCGATTTCGGAAGACTTGGTAGATTTATTCCAAACGCGCTATAGAAGTACAACTTCAACAAATATCTGAATATAACAATTTAATTTGCATGCAGGTCGCAAACACTCGAGGCTTTAAGACTCGTCAGTTGTCGTTAAATCTCATAATTATGCCATAACAATAACGCGGTTAGACCGACGAAGCGCGAGTTAAACCTTCGTCAATGAAACAGCAGAACACGTCCGTTTGATGGCAGCGATTTCAATTTTTACTCTTCAATAATCGATTCGGTCGACCTTTTTGTGACCACCCGTAAGAAATATTAAATACATAAGAAACGAGTATTAGTCGTATCGCTTTAACCATGTGACCTTGTACAATTGCCCTTTCGAAAATCGGTAGTATAAAACTAGTATCTTCCGTGCAATTCGGTTTTTATAACAATAATAAATGAATATACATCTTTTTCCTTGCTCGTACGTACGTGGTCGTAAATTGATTATATTACGTAGCAGTATATACTTTACTAGCATGACCCGTCTCTTTCACCCGCGTAACTCCAGTCCTGTGACCGGACTTTCGCGGTTAACATTAAATGACTAATAAGTCATAGCGCCATGTTATATAGCCTATAGCCCTCTTTGATAAATGAACAATTCAACACAAAAGGAGTTATCAATTGGGGCCAGTAGCTTTATAGTATTAGTGTAGATTTAGTTTTTTTTTTCAACAAATTTAATGTCAATTTTAGGGTTTCGTAGCCAAATGGCAAAAAGCCCACGTAATGTCCGTCTGTCCGTATGTCACCATTGAACCATTGTTACTAGCGTAGTAATTACGACGCACTGTTTGTCACAGACTTTACTCGGTGATTATGGGTAATGTACGTTCGAAATTAGTGAAGGTATTTTATGAACCGCTATAAAATGATGCACTTACTATGATTTAAAAAATTCGTAAGAGGCCTTTGATACTTTTGTAATTAGAGATGAAAAAAGAAATTCATGAAAAGATGATATTAGCGTGCAAAGATTTATACAATGACCGCCTATTGTATAAATCTTTGTTAATATGGAAGTTGTTAGTAAATATTTGTTGTTTTTTATTATCGTTATAAGTACTTCGTGAGATATGCGCTTTTAAAGTGGTTAAAAATGTGTGCCCTTCGAGTCCCCCTAACTTTTGAACTACCGAGGCAAAAAAAATAATGAAAATTTGGAATATGGAATTCAACAAAAACTCCAAATGAAAATTGGTTTGAACAACATCTATTTCTGTAATCTTAAGATTTTAAGATTTATTTAGGTTGCTGCTACCCTTCATAGGTGAGTGTGACTCGCTTGTCGCCGCTTTTTATTACTTTTGGCTTTCAACTTACCTGATAGCAAGTGAATCCCCTTATTCATCCGAGTGTTTAAGTATACACAGAAGCGTTGCCCTGCTATTCCGAATTCCCCCGTTTGGCCTTTTGTAACACAAAGGATCTACAAAGTGCAGCAACAAAGACTGACTGACAAATCCCGGAATTACCAGAGCGTGTAGGTAGCTCTGGCTCCTGCCCGATGTATGAAAATTATAAGCGATAGTCATTAAGCAGTGCAGCCGAATTGTGACGGCACGATCGGGAAGTCACCTGTCGCTCACACTATATCGCCTAAAAGTGTGGGAGGAGGACACGTCGGTAATCACCCCTATGTCTATGGGCGTCGGTAGCTAGCAACAAGTATAAAAATGGCTTCGTACCCACCTAAATCTTTATGTACATACAGACTTCGGAAAAAAATTAAAAACAGCCTTGACGATACTGAGAAATTTGCCCAGTATTGCGTCACTATCAATTATTGATTGGCAATTTTAGTAGCCTAGTGGGGCTTATCATCGATGCAGCTGTCGGGCGATTGTACATAACCCACTATCGTATTGTGACTTAGTGTACTTATTAATCCGATCAACGTACGATACGAATCATATTAATTCGCTGACAATCTAGTATGAGTAGCGATCCACTGTCTTCCAAACGATGTTCGAAAGTCCCCGTAAGCATCTGCTTATGGGAATCAATAGACCGCGGGACTTGATTTTTTACGATAGTCATCTGCATAGCGTAAAAAATAGTCATTTCATCACACCGACGGTTATCACAAGATAACCGACGCAAATAGCAAATAGTAGATTTGCCATCTATAAAATTAAAAATAACCTTGTACGTTTATACGATATATCACAATGTCATGTTCAGGTGTAATCATGGTTGCGCTCTGACACAGTAATTAATATTTACCCACGAACCTAGTCTCTATCTCACCAGATTACTAGTTGATGCATAGGACAAGTTTACAGCAATGAGAGCAATGGATACTCGTGAATGAATGAATGAATGAATGAATGATTCCTTATTGTGCACAAAAATACTTATTAAACAGAAAACTAATTTAACAAGACACACGTTCTTGAAAAGTTTATGTACACAAAAAGCAACCTTATTGCTTAAGTAGCAATAACTTCCAGGTAACCTTTTATTGTTCGAAAGTATAATCTTGGCAAAAGATAGTACAAACAAAAAGACGTTTACAATTGATAACGACATTCAACACATAATAAAGTCATATTCGGTAGACACTAAATTAACATATATAATACATATTATATAATTATAACAAATACAAATAGATACATTTTTCATACATACATTATAATAAAATACATATAATTCTATACACTAGACGTACATAATAAATAGTATTTGTAAAAAATTATGTTATGTTTAAGAACTGGTGACATAAGAATAAAAGACACAGACTGGTCAGTGACTCATACTGCCAAGTAATGGCTTTTTACTATTTTTTTAAAAGAATTAATGCTTTTAGCACGTTTCATTACTAATGGCATACCATAGCGTTACAACTCTTATAACTGTAAAGGACATTTTATAATACTTGCTGTGATGGTCAGGAATTTGTAGATGTAGGCTTTGCGTGGAGCGAGGTTCTTTGCAGCCCACTGTGCGAAAGTTAAATTTTCCTTTGAGATATGTAGGGGTTTTGGAATTGTACAAAATACAGTATAACATTGCGAGAATACGTGCATTCCGGTGAAGATGCACAGTGAGCCACTTGAAAGTTGCGCGAAATTCTGAGCTATGGTCATATTTTCTCAAACCAAATATGAACATGATTGATAGATTTTGGAGGCGCTCAAGTTTATTTAACTGTTCTTCCATAAGGTTAGTGTGACAAATATCAGCGTAGTCGAGAATGGAAAGAAACAACAATTCAGCTAATATAATTTTTGTTGGAATAGGAGGCATATATTGAAGGTGTCTTATGGAATGCCACGTGGCATAAATCTTCCTACTAATCATATTCAGTTG
Organism: Eumaeus atala; assembly: GCA_017140195.1. Taxonomy (NCBI): domain Eukaryota; kingdom Metazoa; phylum Arthropoda; class Insecta; order Lepidoptera; family Lycaenidae; genus Eumaeus; species Eumaeus atala. The sequence goes on from JAFELO010002788.1 coordinate 535,203, forward strand.
ATGGGACCAAGTCAGATTCTCGTCTAAGTATACTACAAGATTTTTCACGATTTTACTGTATGGAATAGTTGTTTCATTAACGCTAACGGAAGGCAAACTCGCCCAATCAATCCGTGAGGTAAAGCCTGGTCCTCCGAAGATGATCGCCTGTGTTTTTAAGGGATTGAGACACAGCCCATGACGACCGCTCCACGAAGATATCATACAGAGATCATCATTTACCATGTTTATTGTATGCGATAGTTCCTCAAGTAATGACTATCTATAGACTTGAGGGTCGTCTGCGTATAGATGAAAGTGAGAGGATATGGATTTTGTGATGTTGTTTATAAAGAGGGCGAATAAAAGAGGGGACAACACACCACCCTGAGGGACTCCAGCAAAGATACCTGACCATCCCGAGTAAGTCTCATCAATCTGCACTCTCTGCTTGCGGCCATGTAGATAATTATTGAACCAGTGAATTGTCGTCGGGGATGTGTTATAGGATGTCAAAATACTTACCAGGAGTTCATGATCCACGGAGTTAAAAGCGTTGCTAATATCAAGTAGGATCAATACTGTTAGCTGCTCTCTGTCCATACTCAGCCGTATGTCGCCAATAACTTTGGTGAGGGCGGTTGTCGTACTATGACCAGGTCGAAATCCAGATTGAAAGGGGTTCTTAAGGTTATTTTTAGAAATGTATAACGTGTGTTGTTCGTGCGCTAATCGTTCTGCAACTTAGGAAAGAAACGGCAAAATAGAGATAGGACGATAGTCGGTTAGCGATAAAGATTTAGATGTTTTTGGTAAAGGAGTGACATTTGCCTCCTTCCTGATAGTAAGAAACTCACCAGACTTAAAATAATGATTAAATAAGTGTGCTAATATTGGTGCGATTATGTCAAGTGTGGTTATTATCATTTTAAGGCTAACGCCATCAGTACCCACAGCATACGACGGAATGGATTTGACACTTCTCAAAACATCCCCCACCGACAACTCCTTAAATAGGAACGGTGGAAAATCCCTAAATAGAGACAACTCCCTAAATAGGAACGGCGGGAGAGGCAAGAAGTGAAAGCGATTTTAGGGTATGATGTTTACTAATTGTGTTGTATCGAAACGATGATGAAGCAAAGTGCTGATTTAATGAATCTTTATCAACAGTGCATGTATTGGAGGAATCTGAATTCTTTGCTATACCTAAGGTTTTCAGAAATCGCGAAGTCTCGTGTTCGTGTACTCTCCATGAAATAATAAACGTTTTGATAACGCGCAATTTAGTCACCACAATCTATAATAATGTTATAAAGAGAATTACACATGATAGTTTGTTTGTTTGGACTGAATAGGCTCCGCAGCTACTGGACCGATCTTAAAAATTCTTTTGACACTACTACACTTCATTATCGCTGATGAACATAGGCTATAAAACATATTCTAAAGCGCATAATATATAATATCAAAGTAAATTCTTGTATCGCAGATTCAGAAAGTTTTGACAACTAGCTGTGCCGACAGACGTTCCGTCATACGTTTGACCAGTCAGCAAGAGAGAGAAGATAGGGGTTCCATACGTGTCTTTGTCCAACTTTTATTGCGTAGTAAAGAAAATTAAGAATATGTATAAAATCAAAGTAATTTCGTTAATTGGATTGATAATAAGGTTGGGCTTAATGGCTGGGTGCCAGCCTATTCTACTTCATCTGAAATATTTTATTTCGAACACAGACTGTATTAGACAAAAAAATATTACAAAAAATGGCGGCGCAGACCAATAATTGGATCACAACTACGATACTACGAATATACACGTATTTCGCTTCGTCCACGTTTCGCCAATTCAGTATGTAATTTCGCACAGATTTTTTTATACCAACATATCCATTCGATAAACACCGACGTAAAGCACACACGTTAGACTCCGAGTAGGCAGAACGACGATGTTACTGCAGTCATACGGATCATACGGAGATAATTCCAGTTCTTTACGCTATTTGCCATCGAGCTCAAATCAAACCGCCGTACCGATTAGGCTTACGACGACGATGACGTGGGGGGGAGACGGTTCCCCCCCGACAGAGGGGCTATTCCAGCTCCCGTGATGATGCAAGATCAACTTTATCTGCCGCGCGTCAGCTGCTTCCCTCGTTATATCGGATCCTTCTCATTTACGGGAAAGTCCCCCCATCGACTACAGTCTCACGTAGGCCGTCGCCAGACGTGTCTTATAGTAACAGATGAAGCTGCACTGGACAGTTCCGTCAGTATGGAGCAGCAAGAAAAGAAAGATTGCCGAGGCCATTATCGCCGTAACAACAACCGCAACTTCCTTCACCCCATTCCTTCCAATGGGCCACCAACTAGTCATAAACCGTAGGAAGCTCGGCATCAGTTTTTAAGGCGCGGTATCATGTGAGGGGTACTTCGCCGGCCGTGTCGGCCCAATTTGACCGCAATGCAGTTCCGATTCCTATTTTGCTTTACTATAAAAAATGACACTACCTTTTTACTAATTACAGATATGAACTTTGTCCAACTTATATAAACTTTATTTTTTTCATTATGACCTCAATACTTTTTTAATACAGCAACGCGAAGCCTGATCATGGTGTATGAATGAATGAATGAATTAAATATTATTTATTGTGCACAATATTTTAACAATACAGAAAAAGTAGATCATAATATAAATGTACACAAAGGCGGCCTTACTATTATGCAGCAATATTTTCCCGGCAACTTAAGCAGTGCATAGAGGAAAAACTATCTTATACCAAAAATGAGGCAGTGCACAGTTGCCTTTATACAGAACCCTATTAAATATATATAAAATAATTACGTAAATAGAATGTAAATAAATACACCTATATAACATTACATACCCATAAACAAAAAAATACACAATAACAAGGTGTGTATGGTGTATTTTTTTCATTGCCTGTTTACTTTAATAAATCTAATCACTAACACTACTGCACGCTACAGGTGTGTCTGTTCAGAGTTATTCTAGCATGAGTGTCACTTTATACCAAATTTATATTTGACAGATGTACGTTACATTTACTGACATCTACAATCATAATGTTGTAAATGATTTCAACTGACCGCGGTGAAAATAGTTCTGACAGCGACAAAAACACCGTTATTTCGGTTTCGGTACCCCCTTCCAGTGACGATGCCGCTCAAGGTGTTTTTGTGGCTACTCTAGCATCGCGCCCGAGGTTTCACCCGCGTAACTCCGGTCCTATTAATAGAAGCCTGTATGTTGCCTATAGCCTTCCTCGATAAATGGACTATTCAACACAAAAAGTTTTCAATTCAATTCGAGCCAGTAGTTTCTGAGATAAGTGCGTTTTAACAAACAAACAAACTCTTCAGCTTTATATTATTAGTGTAGATAAAGACACGTTTTAATTTGTCGAAGCGAAGGCGGAAGTATCCCCTTATATATCAACCATTTGTTACTTTACACCGACAATTTTCATCGGTTGACGTAAAGGAAGCGTGGTACGGGGCCTCAGTTTACAAATGCTACGGTCTAACCTCTAACGTAAACGGTTAGGGGTCTCAGTTCACGGACGTTCCGGTCTGTGGACGGTAAACGGTTTACGTACGCGGGCCCTAATGCATGTGTGAACATAAATATCCCGTGCATCCGTGGCCCATTGGAGGGGAGGACGAAAGGAGAGCAACGCATCGGCATAATATTTATGCTGATGTTCATGAGTGTCGATAGTCGTAAAGCTACGATTTCTCTTTTGCCCCCATATAGTATAAAAAAGAAACCCCGCTTTTTGTAAAAGGTAATGATATGCTTCATTGGAGCTGGGGTGGGCCGGCACGACC
>JAFELO010002788.1:539511-619617 GCA_017140195.1 Eumaeus atala
GGATGACCATGCCTCGGGCTCTGGCCTCCCTAAGGAAGGCCTTACACCTCCGGTCATTGGCCGTGTGAGGGCCCTTACAATTGGCGCAGGTCGGGGTGGCTCCTCTCGGCAGCGGGCAGTCCCCTACTGCATGGACCCCACCACAGCGTACGTACCTAATTTCCCGGTGGCAGTTCGTTGAGGAGTGTCCGAAGAGCTGAGAGAGAGAACCTTTTATAGTGCAAATCCTTACTAAAGAACATCTATTCCTTCTTAGGGTGATCCGTGATGCCATTGAAATTAAAAACACCCAAATTTCAATAGAGAAGTTGGCTGGGATCTTCCCTCTGTCTGAGAGAACTCTACTGGACTGATTTTCTCAAAATCTAATTTTCATGGGGTTTGCATTTTTACACGAACGGGTGGAACGATTCACAAAGAAGGTTTTAGTGTATAAAAATAAAATTTGTCAAGGTATCCGGACCGTGTCATTCACGGGCGAACTGGGGCGGATCGCTAATATATAATAGATATACAAGTGTTCACACTTGTAGTAGTCACAAACTAATCAACTATCGTTTTTAGTTACTCCAGCAACACCAGAATGCAATATGGACTGTGATGTGACCCATGCCAAGTGTTCCACGCCTTGTACCGGTAAAGTAACGTAAATAGTAGCGTGTAGACATTGGCCGTTATCGTTGTGTAGTCACTCTACGTGTGATACAATTAGGTATATTGTATATCGATCAAGTACACTAAATATTCTTATGTTGTAGCCGTAAAAATACGTAATCGTGTATTCGGTTTTACTGATAAAGTACCACAGTATGTTGAATTCTGTACCGTATTAAGCTAGCGCGGAACCTGGAAAATCTATTCTGGGGCCCTTGATTTGCTATTATTTTGAATATTAAGTACACAAATATATGTATATTATTGCTATAGGCCCTTGTGGGCCACGTAGACTTTATTTTGTAGAGTTGGCCTTTTAAGCACGGGGGCCATGCTACTTTGGCTACGTGGCCAATCTGTCACGGGTTGAATTTGATTTGATGAATTATCTGTATTTTGTACATTTAGTTGAATAGTTTGGTTAGCAGACGGACCTTTGACAAGCATTGCGTGATATTTAGGATAGAATAAACGTTTAAATATTTATGTTTAAAAAAAATCGAGCTTTATGGAGTGGGCTTAATATAACTTTAAACCACGTATAAAATGTCAAAAGTACTATTTGATTACATTTGTTAACATCAAAAATATTAAATTAAAATCTGTTAATTCTTTGGTATTTATTCATCAAAAATAAGACAAAATTTTATAATTCAAGTGTCCGACGTTTTGCCTTCCGCAAAGCATAATACTATACGATCTGTGATTGCACCCTTGCAGCACCGAGCGTTTTCATAGGGTAAAAATTCTGCCTGTCTTGCCACTTTTTACCACCCTCGGACTATGTTTCTGTCTCGATTTCTTTTTGTTTCGATACAGATCCAGACTTCTTGTACACATTAAATCTTACGTATAGTCAGAATAAATTTCAGTCCTAACTAACTAACTAACCTAACATGTCAAGAGACAACAATATATGAATTGTCCGAAGAACATTGGAAGTATTCTGGGTTATCTGGAGAACTAAGTTTTGTGCCCTATTGAAGTTCATTACGCGATGCTGTGTTCATTCGTGTTAATCGTGTAAATGTTGTTACACAACGACCGGAACTTGGGCCACTTTGAATTCGTTTTTATTTGATTATTACAATTACGATTTTCGAAATCTTCGTCTAGATTTGATTAAGAATAACGCAACATTTAGCTAAGAATAAGCATCTGAAATTCTTGAATTTTTTATAGGTTTTTTCGTTGTAGCGTTTGAAAACAAGGAGAAAGGAGGTGATATAAAGAATAATTCTTTAGCAGTTTGTAATGTAATGTAAATACAACGTTCCGAGTCTAGCCCGCTAGATATATTAGTAAATGAATCTTATTATTATATAGATTTTAAATTGATTAGAGATGTAATAGTTCACTTCACTAATACAAAAGCTTTGTGTAAGAATGTAATTTATTTTAAGTTGAACTATTTGAAGATATTCCTTTTTCAAAGTTGTTTGCTTCCTGTTCAGATTTCGATTAAGACCAACGAGACGCGACTGCGAGTTTACACAGATGTTGTAATATTTAGATATGTGAGTCGCACAAAGTCCTCAGTAACTACACGACCTTGCCGTTAATATAATAACTATTGTTTCTGCTAAATTTAAATAATACTAAGAATAAATATCAACGTGTTAGTAATTATAAATGTGAGTTGTTTACGACAAGCTAAAGATCTATGTACGTAGTCATGAATAAAATGAAATTTGTGGTTGTAATTATGATGTTCAGATCAATTATCCTGAAAATCATAAAATGTTATTACACGTCATATTGTAGCGCATAGCTCTCCTCTTCTAAACCTGACGAGGGTATCGATGTCTCAAGTTTACGCGAAGGTTAGACATTACAATAAAACTATTTTTACGGATTTTATCGCGGTTTATTAAATTGTTTTATATTATTGGTCACGGGTGGACGGGTTGCTGTAAAGCTTCTGAAACGTCGGGCTACATAAATAATTTAATAAACCGCGATAAAATCCGTAAAAGTAGTTTTATTGTACTGACGAGGGTATTTCTAACTATTAAGTCAGAGTTTCGATGATGTAATGGTTGGCACTTGCACTTCCATTCCGGTGGTCCAGGTTTAAAACCCCGACATGTACCAAGCAGTTTTTCAAACGTAAGTACATTTTCTGAATGTTTGGAGACTTTCGCGTTTGTTACACTTTACGGGTTTTAACACGATTAATTATTGCTTAATAGGTGTTATTAATGACGAAATAATGGGTCGACTCGTGACCACGGCTGCTGTAACCCAGTCGAAACGTCGAGCGAAGGTTTTTAGACGTTAATTCCTTTTATTAAGCGATTATTTATCGTGTCAACGTACGTAAAGTAAGTGCAAAATTTTCTGAAAGCTTTAATCATGAAGGAAAACATCGTGAGACAACCTGGATTTGCGTATTCGAAGACCTACTGTAGGATTGGGCGAATTTCATATATATGCGGCATGGCGAACATCCTCGCCAAGGATTTTTTTGGGGATTTTTACTCTTGTTGGGCGTAAAACGAAAGAAACATTTATTTTTGAGTCCATTTTAGTAGGTTAATTCATATACAGTGATTTTTGTATCCATAACTTCAACAAGTTTAGTTTTTGCAACATTTACAAGTTACGTTAGGTTTTTATTTGTAATTATTTTTTATGGAGTCAATCTGATAAATTGGAGTGGGTACTGTTATAACATGCGCCCATAACATAATAAGTAATAGTATTAGTTTGTGAACTAATACAAGTTGTCAAGGTTCTCTCGAGCTTTGAATTATTTGAAAACTATGAACTGTTATGTTAGAAGCGGTCGTGCGCGTTAGCTTTTATTGAAAACAGCAGCAGTGCTGTTGTTTGTTCAAATGGCGTCAATGGCGGTCTACCGAATCAGCAATTCACAACAATTGAGGTCATTGCAAATTACCGAAAACGAAGCTGTCAGAGGTAAAATAACTATGACGTGCCGCATGACGCATGAGTGTATTTTACAATTGTGTTTGGTAAGTTTGTCAATACGTCATCATCATCATCAGTCGTTGTAGGTCAACCATTCAATTTGGACCTCGTAATACGTGCATTGCTGAACCGTGCTTTTGACCCGACGTCAGAAGGTTATTCGTGCTAATGTATCTGTACCCAGCAACAGCCGGAACGACTTTAATGTGTGTGATGTCGATTGAGTCGAAATAATACCGCCAACGATTATTTTAGGGAGCCGGTTTTTAATGTTTGGTTATTAATAAAGTTAAAGTTGCCGGACTCCTTCCTACTCGCCTCAGAATCCCACCCACTACTGCGCGAGGTGGTGATCTTTTCTGGTGGTCAATCAACACTTCGTCTTCCGTAAAGTGTCAGGGAACTTCATCTATACATAGCATATCGTAGAAAATAAAATCCTTTCTGCGCTGTCTACTATATTTTTAACCGACTTCAAAAAAACTGAGGTTGTCAATTCGGCGGGATTAATTAATGCGTGTTCTGTTATGCGCTTAGATGTCCTAAGGTGTTTCAGTTTCTTTGATAAATAGACCACTGTTGTTTATAAAGTGCTCTCGTGTGAATGAAGGGGGAAGGGAGGTGGGGGCTACTTGTATTGTTTATAGATATTGTGTTGCAATAGCAACGGCAACATGCTATAAAAATATGTCGGGAGCAATTATAAGACAATTATAAGCTGTTAGCCCTAGCGCGCGACCCTGAAGTTCAACAGCAGGTTGCCTTGGGCTGATGTGGTGCGGTCTTGTGACGTACGAAGATTATATAATCCTGTGATACGTTGCTACATTTCTGCTGGACGTATGTTAACCCGAAAAGTACAACCTACTGTGCATTTAGTGCCTTTTGTTGTCATTGCAGGCCTTGTTTGTTAGCCCCGACTACTTTTATGGTAATGAAGAAAATAATAATACAACGGCTTATATAATAACGAATTGGATACTCATTTTGGTGACCTACACAACGCCCCAAGATATTTTGTATATTTTGATTTTCGGTGTGAGGGTGGGGGTGTTAGGCGCTAAACGAACAATAAAATCTTGCGGCTGCTACCGTCTTTGACGAGGTGCCCCAGATATATCAGTAACAGAGCTCCAAACCTCCAAAATGAATTGAACATAATTTGGTAACAAGTTTTTGAATTTATTGCTGCTTATCTCGTGCGGAAATGTCCCCTTCACCTTCTGTCTCTTCCTCAGTTTAATCGATTTACAAAAGGTTGCACCATAACCTGGCCACGACAGAACATGAAAATATATGATAATAGTATACCTTCGCGGTTTTACACCCGTACTCCGCCCTCAAAAAGCAATAGGGGGTGGATCTGTCATCTCGTGATTAACCTTCGTTTGATCCTTCGCTTTTATGTGTATATTTTCGAAAATAATTAGGGCTCCAAAATTAAAAACGCCTTTCTTATTGTATAGGGGACATACGAGAAATCTCCCAGCCTTTTTAACACTACCGACGGCAATGAGCATCCGCATACTTACGTGCTTTGCTCTCTTTTCCATTTCCCCTCCAATGGGCTACTGGCTAATAACAAACCGCACGAAATGCGACACTACGGATGCCATAAAATGATTATGGCGGTATTGTGTGAGCGAGAGCCATCACGCTGAACGCGCCTGCCTAATTCCGCTGCAATGCAACATGGTACACTCTTACTGCTTTTAATTTTTTCTTTCTTCTAGCTATTTCACTATGCGGTACTCGTGTCTCATTTTAAGCCTTATAGGGAATAATAATAACCCGCTAAAGGATCAGTCCAATATTGTAACTATTCATAGAACTTTGACACATTTATATTAAAAAAAAATTAGTTTTTTTCTGTCACAAGTCCGTCACTAAGGAGGCGTGATTGCTAGATAGTTGACATTTCCACAGATGGCCTACATCTATTTGTCGCTATAACAACAAAAGTGTGTTCCAACACTTCCAACCTTTTTATCGCCTTCTTACGGGAGTTCGATTTCGGCTCGATGCCACCGTTGCCTTGTTTCTATGAATTTCAGTAGTCATACTTTTAGTTAAAATCGTCGTCTTGAGAGAAATGCTATTCAGTCATGTATTGTCAGCAGTCTTCTAATATAGAATTTAGTTAAAAGGAAATACGTATAGAAAGTGGTTCTAGTTTAATATTGTAGCTATCGAGTACAAATAACCTTGTTGATATTATTATAGATAATTGTTTTATTATAATATAATTTGGTTTTGTTCCAAATGCCGATAGTCGTGTAGGTGTAGAATTGATCTATGAGTTAACATCTACATCTAGAAAAAAAAAATCCACCACTGTTGAATGTACAGGTTGAAAAAATCCCATGTTGTCAAAATGTAACGTCATATAGACATGTCTGGTATATGCGAAATACTAGTGCTACTTGTGTTGATGCGCTTACAAAGTTTCCGTATTTAGTATGGTATGACAACACAATATTAATCCATCCCGCCCGCCGTAGTTAGCGTATGTACTTAGTGATGCGATTAATGGTTACTGACGATAACAGGACTTATTAAATTGTATAACACGTGGCAAAATAAGCTGGTTCACACCCGTCGTGTGACAGGTTACTTGACCCCTAGTTAACACATATTTGATTAATTACTTCTATCTGGAGTCTGTGAAACCGCAGTTAACCGGGACATAAATAGGAACTTGTGAAACTGGTCTTAATGACAACAATCTTTTAACGGATAACAGCACGCTCAAACACAGCTAACCGGGACTTTAACAAGAACATGTGAGTCTGACCTTAATCTATAAAAGGACTTTTAGTTTTAAAATTTTCGGACTTATATATTAACCAGTTGTTACCAGGGAGCGGAAAACCCCTTTTTTACTAAGCCTATTTTTATGGACGCCCTATTGAAATCTTACCCAAATGAAAAGGTAACTTATTGACAGTGTGAGTCTTTCGATGTGGAAACCATTTTGAATAATGTTACCTACTTCTGATACGCTTACCCAATTATAATAAATACTACTAACATACATTATCATACAAAATTTTTCAAAATATAAATATTCCAGTACTTACCATGATGGGTTTACCTTATCTTAATATCTTTTCCGCACATGATTTCTTTCTATTTCAACAAAAAAAAAAAATGGGTAAGCTACAATATGGTTTTCGAATTCGGTTAGTGCTTACCTCAATTATCTCTTATGGTTAGCCTTTAGCTAGGCTAAGTCGACGATTTAATTATCGGATTGATAGAGTATTTGAAAACAAGTCTATAAATAATCAATCAAATTTAAGGGTAAACGGTTCCGGTCCCTGGTTGCTTTATTATGTGTCAGTAGCCTATGTATTATTGTAAAATTTCATTAAAATCCATTCAGTAGTTTTTACGTGAAAGTGAAATAAACATATATAACTTCACTTCACAAACTTTCGCGTTTATAACATTAGTAGGATCTTGGCAGTTTAATTCATCCCGTTGTATTTGCAGGAGGAAAATATTCGTCGGGTCAATACACGTACAAGATTTACCACCTCGCGTCCAAAGTGCCAGCTTTCATCAGGCTGCTAGCCCCCAAGGGGTCCCTAGAGGTACACGAGGAGGCGTGGAACGCCTACCCCTACTGCCGCACAGTTCTCACGGTAAGCTAATAACATTGTGAAGCCGAAGATTTTATTTGCTTGGTTGAACACTCAGTACCTAGTTTTCTGATTTGAAAAATGTTTCGCTGTTAGATAACACATTCATCAAGGCTACATGCCATAGTTAGCTACGATTAGGAAACAAATTGCCCTGTCCGTTATATCCTATAGGAAACAAACAGATTGATAAAAATAGCTATTCAGCTATTAAGATTCTCCCGTCAGTATTTGAACGGGGGGATTAATCAGTGGGGCAAGGTGCTTTTAACAGACGAGTGCAAAGTAAAATTTCTTAATGATGATCGGCGTGTTAGAGTGTGGAGACGACGCTGCGAGCGGTGCTCGGGGTCCTGCATTCACGAATTTGAATGTTTCGGTCCCAACGTAATGGTTTGGGGTGGGATTAGTTTACACGGTAAAACCGAGCTCACCATTTTAAATTCGGGTACCGTAACTGCAGAACGGTACATCGAGGACGTTATCAGGCCGCAAGTGATCCCATTTGCATAGCGAGTGGGGCCTGGATTCATCCTGATGCAAGATAATGTCCGTGCACACACAGCTCCATCAACCGAAACTGTCCTAGAAGGGTCCCATATTGAGGTATTACCATGGCCAGCTAACAGACCGGATTTAAATTCCATCGAGCAATAGTGGGACGAATTGAAACGAAGAGTTAGAGAGAATGAACAAGGGGTCTACAACCAATAGCAGCTGATTGACGCTTCAAAAGATGCTTGGGAGGAGATTCCAGATGAAAACGTGAGGAATTTAATCCAGAGTATGCATACGAGGCTTCTGGAGTGTATTGCTAAGAGAGGAGGACATACTCGTTTTAAAAAGAAGAAAGAAAAGTGACAAGAACACTAGTTTGTCTTTTTCCGGTAATTTCTTTTGTTCATGATTTTCATTCAAAATGGCCAATTTTATTATGAACATAAAAAAACAATTCATGATCATTATTTTAAGCAACTGTTAGCCTATATTATAATCAATAACATTATTTTGTAGTTACATAAGTTAAACAAGTTAATGTTTTTATTATTGTATCATGAAGTATCAAAAAATCTTAGCGGCCTAGTTCGCCTAATAGCCGCTTGGCTTCGCGCGAATGCGCGCGCACCAATCAGGGTTGCTCGCGCGCAGGCGCGCGAATTCCCTCGAAAGCGCGTGAATTCGCGCGTCTTTTTTTTTTCCTTGTAAGAAATATGTGCATTACATTGTGGAAATAAGGGTGAATTTGCTATATTAAGTTTCGGATTGACGCTTCGATGCACTTCGACTCTGCGCTAGTATGAATTGACCCTAACATATATAGACGATGTCAGAATAGTCTGACGTCACAGGTCGGACAAGATGATACAATGGAAACATATTGTGACTTGAGTGTCACTAAACTTAGAAACTGTCTGAAAAATTTAGCGTGGGTAATAACTGCATTCTTTTTCGTTAATTACGACATTTTATTGCATGAGATGTGTCTGGGGAAGGTATTTTTGTATAGCTGTTCTGTTGAAAAAAAATATATATACATACATATAAATACATAAGCTCTCAAAATTTATTTCCCTCCTTCTGACGTAATTGGGTAAAAGCCAGTTAATGACATATTTAAATTACATACATATCAAATGGGATTGTAACTATACCTGTAGGCCATACGTAAGCACGAGCCCCTTTTCATGTTTAAAAACAAAACCGAACTAATATATATTAATGTGGTTATTTCTATTACAGAAAATGTAAAACGAAACATTCAAACTATAATAGTTTCATGCCAACTTTTGTTTCAGAATCCCGGATACATGAAGGAGAACTTTGTTATCTGCATAGAGTCCCTGCATCTGCCCGACGCCGGAGACCAACAAAACGTAAGTTAATTTCTAAAGTATCCGACTGTCCGGTCACAGCGCACAAATGGTCTAGCTAGCGTCGGAGTGAAGAACTCACCTCTTTTGTAACCTTTTATACTTTAACAGACGAGTAACGGAGAGTGGAAGATTCTGATTTGGTATCTGTCTGTCTGTGAACTTAACGAATATCATTCGAAAACTAAATATAATTCACACTGGAATGTGTAAATACACATTCTAAACAGAATGAATGAAAGTCATTTATTGCTAGTCTCTTGCTCTTTAAGTAATATACAAAAGATAACTCTCTTTTTCTATCTTCTGTAACTTATATCTCCCGCTCAACTTGTAACTCTCTCATTCTGTATTCTTTAACTAATATCTTCCTCTCAACTTCCTCTTGCATCGTTTTCGTAAACGCTCTCGTCACATATTGGAACTTCATTGTTTATGATCTAAGAGTACGGTAATATATTAGATTAAATCACCTTGACAACAGTGCTTTTTATGGTTTCGCGGGTAAATGTATTTGCGAATTGCCACTGGTCCTGGGTCGGATTGGTGGGACTCGGGGATCACTCTGCCGCCGGAACTGAGGTGCCCCGGATCTGTCAGCAACAGACCACATCCGTACCAACAGTGTGCCAAATTATAGACAAATCCACTCGGCAATTATTGCGTGATTGAGTAAACAAGTTTGGTCATTTGTTATTCTCTACCTCTACGTCTTACGTGACAAGATGTGTCAATATCCTTTCTCGCTAAGTACCTATTACCTACTAACGTTATAAATGCGAAAGTTATTGATGCTCATTCTTTTACAGACATTGTTATGATGATGGATGAAACGTGGCATAGATATAGATTTTTTATAGTACAGGGAGACAAACGAGCATCCGTTTGATATAACATCCGCATTATTATCATGCAGATGAGTTGTCCTCCTTTCTTACTCCCCTCCAAAGGGTCATTGAACAAAATTACTTTATAACATAGAAATTGGGAGGGGAGGACAAAAGGTACATGCATACCCTACGTACAACGTATGTGGGTGACAACAACGTTGCCGATGACTATGGTCGTCGGTAGTCATTATAAGGCCTCGGTTTCTCATTTGCCCCCTTACAGGTAATATATGTATAAAAACTATGGCCAAGAAAAGTTCCCTTGATAAATTTAACGCGTAAAATGCCGGACGCATGAGGAGTATTAGGTACATACATTATGTAATGTTTCATCACTAAAATCACTGCATGTGCTTAGTAGCCTTTAGGAAATTGTTACGTTTATATACATCCGTACAACCACTTACGTGTCTGTACCGCCAGGGTACTCTTTGATCGTGACTGCGACTGTAAAGTCGGATTTATCAGAAAGTATAACAACTACAAACTCGGAATTTGGCAGGTTGGTCCCTTTTGGGCCCAGACAGCTAAGAACAATTTTACGAAGCTAAAACGGATACTTAGGTGTGTAGCTTTGTATCCGTTTTCCGTTTAGTGAGCAATAACTGTGTCAACATTATTACTATCCAATGCGTTTGTACAAGTAACCGACGGATTTTCCTTATCCTTGCGTGACAATATTTTTATAGGCCGGCCTAGCTTGTTTTCACATTTATAACTCATTTACACACAATTAATTTACAATGTTTTACATGTGGCAAATTTACAGACTACATAAAGTTAGTTTACGCGGGCCATGTTAATTGGTACGAATATCATCTGCTACGCCAACGTAGCACTGCTACGCGATGCGATGTAGCCGAGTGATGTGTCATACGTCAGATAGACCAAAGAAAATTAGGCGTTCACTCTAAAACGATGTAATTGTACATAAATAAAGTGCTTCTTTTTAGATCCGTTAATCTTACTAATATCATAAATGCGAAAGTTTGTAAGTATGGATGGATGTGTGTTATTCTTTCACATAAAACGACTGAATGGATTTATGAAACTTGACAGCTTTGTATCACAATAACACATAAGCTATAGAAATACAATTTTTTCTCATGGTTTTGTCTGTAATCCATGCAGACGAATTTGCGGGTAACACCTATTATATGTTAATTCATACTAGGTATATACTTATAATATTTTATACTCGTGTGCCAACAAAGGAGCTTAATTTGTACATTATGTTACAATTTCCATACGGCCCTACTTTCACAGCGACAAAATGTGTTTTGTAAATGTCGTGGATTATTTACCAACTCGAAGCAAGCATAGACACGGAATCAGTCGTTGGCTATATTCCAAGCCGTCCAGGAGGCATCTGAATAGCTTTACAGCACAATTAAGCGATATCTATACTTAAAAACATTCAAGTGCTTTATAAAGATCTGAAAAAAACTCCATTTGAAATACTAACCAACTGTCGTATGACTCACTCTGCCCATTTTATAGCTTACTACTAAATTTACCTTTATCTAACCGATAAGAAATGTATGATGTATGAAGATGAGACGTTCACAGTAACAGACATAACCACAGAGAAGGTATTCTTCAGGTGCTCTATTCTAGTTAATTAAACCAAGATATTATTCGGACTATTTAACATCAATGTACATATTTCGATAAGGTTCTTGCCGACTTAAATGAATATTCAAATTGGTGTTTTGCTAAGATTATATTTGAAAGGGAACTTGAAAATAAGATTCAGACAAACAGCTCATAATTTACACTGACCTTAAAGCGGCAAGATTTTTTTTTGAGGTTGATCTGCCAGTATTTTTGTAATAGATGAATATTTTATCATCATTATTAGTAAGTCGTAAGCTGTCGGATCGCTTTTAATAATGAGATTTGGATTTGTGAGATACTTTCACTTTTAACAACTTAAAGTTCCTTCGTGCATGCATCTAAGGGGTCTTCTACAAATTTAGTGTTAAAATAAAGTTAAGATGTTTTCTGGAAATTTTTTGACCTCCTCATCCCCGTTAAGACAGTATATGGTGCGATCTAGCTCTGCCCATTATAGGGTGGAGAATCTCATTGGTACAGAGTACGCTGGCGGGTTTCACAGTGGGGCCATAGAACATTACACGTTACACAGCAAATTCTTATGACAGGACGTCTGTCGGGAGAAATAGTAAATATAAAATATTTTTACCGCCACCTAAATAACCAATAAACGCTGATAATGGTGGTGATGTAACCGAGTCGTGTCAGCGTATCAGAGTATGGGGGAACAATGGTTGTTTTTTTTTTATGTCAACGCCGCGCTAATTAGAAAAACTGGTTCGCTGTAACGCCCTTTAGACTTTATTTCTGTTTGAGGTCTTGAAAGGTCGTACTAAGATCGACTTCTGAGTTGACGCACCTGGGCCATTGTCATATGTTCATAATAAGGAAGTACAAGTGCATAGTGTATGCGTGTGTACAAAAAATATGACGTCATCAAGTGTGTATACTTAATTACGACAATTTTTTATACACGTATATGAAAGATGGTGGAAACTTTGCACACACGTTAGGAAAATCTTGGCTTTTCGGTATAAATAATATTTCTATTTAAACACACCTGGGCTGAGACCGGTGATAGACATTAGCCTGAGGTGTGACTTGCAGTTTTACCCGCGCCGAGTCTCAAGCGAACCCTTAATTTTTTCCAGATTAAATTATTCATCTGCCGAATGTCATTTAAATCTCAACAGATTTGTAAGTAGGCCCTCATAAGTAGTTATTACGTGAAAGACAAAACAAACATAATCATTTTCGTGTGTTTAGTACAAGCGATCCGCCCCTGCTTCGCCCTTAAATAACACTGACCTTCATCGGTCATCATTGATGAAAACCGCAGGAATATCCGTTCAGTAGATAATGAGAAAATCGTTCACACACAGACAGCTTTTGGAAATTTTGTTAATATGGCAAAACATAAAATTATGTATGATCGACAACTCTCATTCTCTGCAAATACGTACAGGTATGCCCTGCCCTGTATTAAACGCCAACGTTTAATTAGGACATAGACGTTAAAGCCCGGAGGCTCAATAGGGTTAGAGTTAAGGACATACCAACACATCTGCATCGATTGTGTAGATTTAGTAGGATCAGATGGAAGTCTACAGCTACTTGTACATCTTCTTGCTCGTGCAAGTGTACTCCTAAAATTTCACACTTTCATTTTTGAGTGAATGAAATGAAATGGTCCTATAAATGTCATTTCATTGGACTACTAAGTTTAATATTGAATTTCCAATGTCGACCCAGAGACAACCAGCTGCTCTAGCAGTACTTTATCACCACCTACCGATACCACGCGAATTCGAGATTTAATCTCAGACGCAGAATAGGTAGAATATTAATGGAAACCATTTATACGTATTCCTTGTCAAACAAAACTGTTTGATATAGCAGATTTTTTTATATATAATGGGGGGCAAGCAGACAGGCAATCGGAGCATTTTTGCGACTACCGACGCCCATGAACATCCACATAATGACTATGCGATGCGTGCCCCCCGGCTACTCATAAAACCGTACGAAACGCGACACTGAAGATTCGTCGCCCGTTTCTTTACGGCGGTATTGTGTGAGCGGGAGGTACCTCCCCGTTCGCGCCGGCTCAATTCCGTTGCATAGGAGGATGTAGTGTGATGCACTAAGCACGGCACTACCTCCTCATATACAGCATGGCACTACCTCTTCCTAATATGTACGATCTTTTAAAGAATATTTTGCTTTTGAAATCTGAAGCTTAGGAGCTAGACTAAATATAAAGAGTTTGATTACATTGTTATTTCTTCGACGAATTATTTATGACGCTTTTTATAGCGTTAACAAGTCTGAGTGTTTGAGAAGCTACTGACGCCCATAAACACCCGCATATAGCCGCTCATGAGTTGCCTTCCTTCACCTCATCCCCTAAACTGGCCATTGGACTCTTGTAGATCGGCCTGAATCATAGTGTATGGTAGCCCGTGGCAGCCAACAATAGAAAACAAAAATAAGACATTTGCCGAACTCTCTCTTCCCCAGGAGCCCAAGGGAGATTCACTTTGACCATCTCTCCCAGCTCCCTCGTATTCGTAACTTTTTATACCACAAGTGAATATAATACTAGAACAGTGCAGCTCTTAGCTGACTATTTCACTTAGACCGTCGCCCGACGTGTCTTATAGTAACCTATGAAGCTGTACTGGACACTTAGCAGTCAGAAGGAAGAGATGACCGCCGGCGCTCTGAAAGTATAGCTATTTCTTTTTAAATATGAAGTTTTTAAGTGGGAATAATATCTCGATTCTCTTTTATTGTCAGCAGTAACTAAGCTTTTTTTTGCTTCAATGGCCGAAGCGTTTAAGCCCCAAAAAGTACTAACACAGCAAGTGAATAAAAAGTGTACCTGACTGTATTAATTACATGTGGGTACAAGTAAGGGGCAAGGCACCAGGTTAATAACCCTGCCCTAATTTCCACTGCACTTATTAGGTAACAACCACAATACATGTTCACGCCATTTCCCTAATGGCTACCCCATTGGTAGAGATAACCGAGCGCCGAATATCAAGATCCTTACACACCTGCCCGGCCTCCTCCAAATTCATTACTCTCACGGCTCTTAATTCAAACACGCTGGTTGCGACGACTCTAGACACCACCTCTGAACAGTACCCGATCAATCTGATAATGCGACCCCACCCAGGGCCAGTGAAGGCGCGTAAATGCGTTTCCCCGCGTCAACAAAAAAAAAAGTCCCTAAGTCCTGGATACATACAGTTTGGGCCCCAGTTTAACAAAACGTGCTCCGAGCTAGTACTAGGGTTATATTTCTCGATCGCAACGATAAATATTTTTTGCAACGCACTGTTGTCTCAACGGCTTGTGTATCGGTGTGAGAGACGTCGTTAGATTTGGTTCCACATTGACTGTTTTAACGCACCCGTTGTTGTATCTTATATACTCAACTATTCTTATAACTCAGGATATAAGAACAATAAATTTTTAAGTCGTTGTTTGCTTTAATTTAGCTAATTGTGTTACTCATACTACAAATTGGAAATTTTGGATGTCTGTTACTCAATCACCTCGAAGCTACAGAAAGGTTTTTGATGCAACAACATTGCCAATGTTGTAGCTAATGTACCAGAATAACCCATAAGCTATAAGAATACCAACCTGTACACGAGGTTTTGTCTGTTGTTCAAGCTGACGAGGTCGCGGAAGTCAGCCACAAAATGTGTAAGTTATCATTTTAATAGATAATAATTTTAACGTCACCGACAAATTATGCTAATTGTTAGTGACACGCGCGCTTTTCGACGGCCTCTTTGAGCCGTGTTTCACTAACCACTGTTAATAAGTCGCGAAAGTTTATTAGAAGGTTGTGGAATGTTGTATTGCAAGAGGAACTACAGTATAGACATCAAATAAACACCGCTGTAAAGAGACGGTCATGCTGTCGAGAATCGTGCGGTTTGCGAGTTTCCAGAGCCCCATATGAGAGGCGAAGGAAGGAGGGCAACGCATCATGTGCGTGGGGGCGTCGGTTGTCGCTACCAAGTCGCGATGCTCCTTCCGCGTGAAGTGAAAACATCTACACAAATGGAGTTTATGTGGATGCGCATTGTCTCTCCTATACCCAAACGCCGATTGGGCCATCCACGTTCATAGTCATCGACGACGTAGATATTTACAGCCCGTATTTTGAACTTCACATTTTCAAAATCATTGGCACGGTCAAAGTATCAATCGCAATTTTCTCACGATTACCTAACACATAAAGGTTTGTGATTGTTAAACAGTACGTAGAAGGGGACATTTTGTTTCTGCTACAATCGAACCTACGCAACATCATGTCTCAAGGCAAATTCGCCAAATTAATGAGTAGTCTGTTACAACAATCATTTTCTAACCATTCCTAATTACCACTGCTGTTATAATGGTGCCATATAATTATGTATTTACCGCGGTGTCTCTTAATATACAGTTGCTATAGAACATTATAGAGCAACTATATGCGGAGCATCAATCATCATGCATTTTTAAACATATGTGTGCAAATTGTAGTACGGAAAAAATACGGTATATTAATGTGTTTTGGCAGTCACCAAATCACTTCTTCTGCAAGTTTGTCTATCTATGCTGGATTTAATGTACCGCTTAAAACTTGTCATGGATTATAATTGATAAATATATTAAACAGTAGCATTCCCATAAAAGGAAAATAATAAGAAAAAATGTATTGTATAAGGAAGATTAAAATATGTAAATATTATTAAGTAATTATTTTTAAAATTTGTAAAAAATGATTTAATGAATATTATTGTCCACTAGCTGGATATCCAAATTAGAAACGGCCGTTTAGCCAAGGGACTGCTGTCTCTTTCGACTTAAATTTTCGAATTAAATGTACCCTCTGTCGTATTTATAGAGACCGACACAACCCCCCAGAGATGGAGATGTCTCGCACCACAGGACAAGCCCACCAATTTTAGGACAGTGCAATGGGGTGAGGTTCCCATCCTCTCTCTTCGCCCCGTGCGCAAAGGACTGCCCACTTTTGCTCTTTTGTACCTTCCTTTTATAAGAGGGTTACAAAGAGCAGCCCCCATATATCATATATATCACATAAGTGCCTATAGCAACCCTTCTGTATCTAGATTATCGTTGTGATCACGACCGATGTAGAGCCAATGGAATAATGACACATTGCCCACATGATATTGATAATGTCTACAAAATGTACTACATTTTGTAGACATTATCAATATCATGTGGGCAATAATGTTAATCCGTCGTGATAAGGACACGTAATTGTATCATATCTAATCTGTGTGATAGTATTGCGTCCACTGCCCACTGGGCAATGTGTCATTAAAATGAAAACTTACACATTTTGTGGCTGACTTCCGCGACCTCGTCAGCTTGAACAACAGACGAAACCTCGTGTAGAGGTTGGTATTCTTATAGCTTATGTGTTATTCTGGTACATTAGCTACTACATTGGCAATGTTGTTGCATCAAAAACCGTTCTGTAGCTTCGACGTGATTGAGTAACAGACATCCAAAGTTTCCAATTTGTAGTATGAGTAACACAATTAGCTAAATTAAAGCAAACAACGACTTAAAAATTTAGTGTTCTTATATCTTGAGTTATAAAAATAGTTGAGTATATAAGATACAACAACGGGTGCATTAAAACAGCCATTGTGGAATCAAGTCTAACGACGTCTATCACACCGGTACACAAGCCGTTGAGACAACAGTGCGTTACAAAAAATATTTATCGTTGCGATCGAGAAATATAATCCTAGTACTAGCTCGGAGCACGTTTTGTTAAACTGGGGTCCAAACTGTATGTATCCAGGACTTAAGACTGTATCCACAGTGGCTGATGGCTATCTGTTGCTATATTGAAATTAGCTGTGCCCCGACGTTAAGTACACGCGACAATACAGCTATCACTTTGCGGCGGTACCATGTGGGCGAGGTGTATGCGGTCGTGCTGGGCCGATTAAGCTGTAATCCGGCAAGGCCCTACCTCTTACTAAAATAAATACTTACCTATACTCTCACGGGAAGCACCGAAACTTATAGTCAGAGGTTCAGAGGTCCCACTTAAAACACACTGCAGAAACTCTCATAGAGTGCTTAGAATCTAAGCTCTGTATGTATATCTGCAGTGTGTTTTGTGTACCAAATTTGTTTTCTGTGAGGCGAAGGCCTCAGATTCGTCTTATAGAAAGCACTTTTTAAAACTTGTAATTGTTCGGTCCAAAGGGACAAAAAGCTTACGTACAATTTAAAGCATGTAAGCAGCAAAATACAAATTAACCCTGGCCAATAAGTTCAAGTAGTGTCGAGACACGTAATTAATGTCTGCACAAAATCAAATGGGAATCTATTTATACTGTTACCACAGCGGTGAGAAATTAAAACTTAGATATCAATTGCTGCGCTGCATTGCATCTGAATGGGGTCAGCAGCTGTCCTGCTATCTATAGCTCGCATCATAACGTTGTATAGTGACAGTTATACTGTAGCGTTTCGTGGGGTTTGTGAGTAGCCAGTGGACCGTGGAGAAGAAGAGGGCAACATATCAGGCATATTTGGAAGAGGTAGTGGTAGCTACATAGGAGGAGGTAGTGCCATGCATGGTGCATGATACTACATCCTCCTATGCAATGGAATTGGGACGGCACCACCGGGGAAATACCTCTCGTTCACTTGAAATCGGCGTAAAGTGAAAACGTTAAATGTACTCACTCGGTACATGTAAATTATTAATGATAATCCAGGGAACGCACGCACGTAGGAGAGCAGCGCACCTGTGTAACAATAATGCGAGTGTTCACGGGCGTCGGTGCTTATCAAAAGGCTCCGCTTTCTTTTCTGTCTCCTTACGCTATAAAGAAAGAAAAAAGGCATCTGCATAACATTTAGGAGTATGTCTATGGGTTTTGATAGGCATCAAAAGACTCCGGCTCTCCGCTCAGCAAGTAGGGAGCAAACAACCACGTGCGTAGTGACTTTTTATGTGATAGAAGGCAAACGTGCATGTGGCTAGTGACTATCGCTGCCCGTAGACATTAGCAACATTAAGCGTCTTGCGGCGTGCTCTTTTCTTAGAGACCCGTAAGTCGTATCGGATCGGGAATACCGAGGAAGGCATCTGAATCCACAGTACAACTGTACTGTACGCGGTAATAAGTGGCGATTAAACAGCACTGTTGTGAATTTACGTTTAAAATTGACTTTTGGTGCCCACAGATAATTCGCAAGGTTACACGACCGTAGACTCTATTTTTATATGTGTTGTTACAAAATGTGTGCAGTCATCCGCAAGTGTGTACAAATACAAGTTTAGTGCTCCCGGCTACTTTTTTATTTTGGTTGCACTTTGCTGACGGAAGTGTCCGGTGCAGCTTCATCGGTTACTATAGATACAAACACGTCGAGCGACGGCCTGGGTGAGATTGTGGTCAATAAAAGATCCTGATAGTTATTTAGGATTAGCTAAAGTAACTATATTTATCTTGGCCGAGGGGACCGGGCTCACTCGCCCCTTTTCCTCTAACGAGGGTCATCTCGTAACTGTCGTTAGTAGGCGTTTTCGTTGTCGTCGTAGTTGTGTCTTTTGGAGTACAACAATATTGGTCAGTCCAACTCACACTTGACTGGTTTTTAAAACTATCGCACACAAAACGTATGAACTGCTATAAAAATGCCAATTATTTTCAAAAACACCAGGAGACAGGAGACAGCTACTGATCGACACACGACTTGCGCCCATCGGGTCCGTAGTGTTTAAACAGGAAGTTGCAGCAGACGGGAACGTACCTTTGAGACATTCTATATTTGATCCACACGCTCTCAAATAAAAAAATACAGACTAATTGATTAACCCTCCTTCTTATCTATTTATTACTGGTGTCGATTAAAAAGTATATGAACAGTTTGGCGCCTTAGAGATTTTTAATTATCAAATGTTATTAATAAATTCGTAATTATCAAAAAATGGTTTGTTTGGTAAGTCCAAGAAATATATTGCGATTGGGATTCTTGATATTTTGGCTTACCGGCATTATTCTTATCGTTATCTAGTTATATCAAGTCATTATCAAATTTAAGTTTATTTTGTGGCCCGATAAAAATAGATATTTTCGCACGGGTAAAGAAATGTTTCCATTGGATTGGTTGATGATTGATGATGATGATGTATAGTTTTGTGATGCATCTATATGTCACATCTTTTTGCCTATATGTATAAAAGTATTCCGTTACTTAGTGACTGACAGACGAGGCACAGTTGAAGCTACTGTACCTAGAGATTTGAAACTTGGTAATGAGGTTCCTCTTATTATGTATGTGAGCACTAACAAAGGATATGTCGACAATTAACCCCTAGGAGGATCAAGGCTGTGATATGCTGCTAGTATAATATGTAACTAAACAGTTTTTATTATTAACTAATAGTTTATGTAGTTATATTCACCGTCGTATAACAAATCCCATTCATCTTTTATAGCCTACAACTTTGCCGGGTATATTCTTAACAGACTAGTGAGGTTTTCATCAAAATCCGATGTGCCATTTCAACGTGGTGCGCGGTATAATAAACAGACAAAAATTCACAAAGTTTTTGAAAGTACTTATGACATTCTAAGTATCCCTACTTTTGCCTAATATTTATTTAAAGATTGTACTTATTTCAGGTACACGAACTGCCGCCAGAAAAGCTAAAGAACCGCGAAGTTATCAACATCGATATCGCTAACGATCCGCTATCGTCCGCCGACTACAAGCCCGAGACGGACCCCACGAGGTTTAAGTCGGAGAAGACAGGCCGCGGCCCGCTGGTCGGGCCCAACTGGAAGAATGATGTCAACCCAGTCATGACCTGCTACAAACTGGTCACCGCCGAGTTCAAGTGGTTCGGCCTTCAGGTAAACATTTTGCCACACAAATTTTGGAAAAACATGATTGGGAATTCCCGAATTAGATTATCGAATAGTCCATGTTGGCGGAGTTACACCCCCGTACCTCGCAGAGCACATTAAGTTATCCGTGCTGCGCCTTTTTTATATCAGGTCGTGTCTGATTTCCGTGCCATCGGAATAAGGAGAGTGCGCTTATGTATGAGCACACACGTGTGCCTATTGGGCCTATGTCCAACAGTTGGGCTAGCAGTGATGGCCGTCGAAGCTAAGGCCACTTCTGCTAGGAAGATTATATATCTTAGTCCGGTAGTTTGGCTATCGAAGGTATAATCCCCGAAAGAAATTTCTACTGTATTAAAATTCTAAAAGACACATAAGGCAACATATGAGATATAACAACTAGTGTACATTACCGAAAAGACTCGTGTGATAGACAACGGAAATATATTTAATATTTTTATACATTTACATTTAAGAAATTTTATTCATTTAAGATGTTTATTATAGAATTATATAATATATATACATATAAATCCATGACGTAGACGGAATTCGGACCCGTGAGCATTGGCGTACTTTATTACTATGCCAATCGGGCGTCGCACATAAAAAACGGTTGTATATGAAAGTGGAAGGCAACCTGGTGATTTATCATAGCGCAACAGTAAGGTCGCAATAAGTACATTTTTGCAAAAATAAATGTAAGTCACCAACGGGTTATAGGGATTAGTCTCTCGGGGATAGGACATCGGTCTGTGGAATAAGGCAAGATTATCCTTAGTCCAGACTCGGTCTGAAATTTCTGTATACTAGAAAATAATTTTCATTCAATGTTTTTTTTTATTATTTCAGAGTAAAGTTGAAAATGTTATCCACAAGTCGGAGCGACGGTTGTTTACCATTTTCCATAGGTGAGTAAAACGATAACATTATACTGTTATTACAAGCGTTTGCTATAGATAACATAACTAGAGGGCGCGTTTTTAGGGCTCCATACCCAAAGGTTTGCATTGAGACCCTAAAAATTACCAGGGCTTAGAAACCATTACAAATTGTATAATGCAAAATGTATGCATACGCCCGCAAATGTAATTTTAATGAAAATGTTCAAGTTGTCCTGCTCGTATCCCCCATTGGTACGGAGCCCTCCCTGTGCCCATCCGATTTCACCGATTTTTACTAGTAAAGTGTTTAGGCGGGAAGAGGTTTAGTAGCGGCGTTTTGGGAACCTCCGTATCATTTCGGCCTCTTATTATCATTAACTTGTACTATCTCTTAAACTTAAGTCAATTTAAATATACTATCACCAGTGTCATGCCTAGCCCTGACCCGAGAAGAACTGAAGAAACTCCATTAACATATCGGGCTATTTTATCTGTGAAACTAGTTCACCGCATTACAGTTTGTGGAGCTTTACTTGAGCCGGCGCCGAAGGACAAGCGTCTATATCTCAATGACTTAGCGAAACATGTTGAGGTACAATTGTGTTGATACGCAGATATTTTTTATCGGAAATTGTATTTGACGGTCTGAATAGACAATGAAAGGTCTAAAATAGGTTCTAAAGATACATAATTACTTTATATTGTCTTTCTATGTACTTTTCTTTGTGTTCTTTCTCCTTTTAGATTCTGATAGTTTGAAAGAGGCCGCTTGTAGCGGTAAGACCGCTTTTTTGAGCATATGCCGAGTACTGGCATAAGATATTGTAACATACTTAAAATAAAGCGTTTATATTATTATTATTTTGCTTGGGTTTCATCTAACCTAAAGTAGAAATACGTTTGTGAACTACTGTCGGATGTGTATAACCGCGTAAAAACCGCGGGCTAATTGTTTCGCTAAATAAAATACAGACACTTGTTCTTTTGCACACTACAAAAATTATATTATGTTGTTCAAATGTTACAAATTGTATAAAGCAACGGTTGCATTCGAGAGAGCTTAATAGGTTTAGCGAATAATTACTTGTTGTTTTAAGATGCTGAGTTTAATTTTATTTTCCAGACAAGTTTTCTGCTCCATGGACGATTGGTTCGGTATGACCATGGCAGACATCCGCGCCATTGAAGACCGCACGAAAGAAGAGTTGGAGAGACTGCGCCGCGAAGGCGAAGTGCGCGGCATGCGCGCAGAGAACGAGTAGATAAATAAAATAACATTCTTCGCGATTTAAAACGTCGACTCATAATAATTGTCTAGGTTTACAATCGTTCCATTTAGTAGGTTACAGTGAAATTATGAATAGGACGTGCTTTCAGCGATTTAATTAATAGTCCAAATCTTATGTCTATTCCATATTATATATTCGATGTCGAATACTAGTGTCGGCGCGGCCGTACCGTGCGTGCCATAGCGTTGTAAACGCACGGCATACGCACGGTTGCGTACAAGTGTACGCTCGGGTGCGTGCTTAAGTGCGCAGGTCATTTATTATGTATTATAACGAATAATTATAGTATCTTCAGAAAATAATATTTGCAGTGTTTGTGATTAAATAAATATATCGATTTAGACTACAGTTTATAAAAGTATTCCTGCGCTCTACTCTCCCCAACCACAGCACTCAGTCCAATCTTCAAACTAGAGATTGCTTCAGTAAAATCATTGTAAAGCAACACAAATAGTTCCTACGAAATGGATTTCAAGTTTCCATCAAGTTTTATCGATTGTGCCAACGTGTCGTGCAAAACTCTCAAAAAAGGCTAGTTTGAAGTGGGGACGAAGAACACCATTAGTGGATAATTCAATTGAAATGTGGTATAAATTAATTATATAAGTATATAATGTAGTCTGGTTAAAGGTAGTCTTGTTACCTGTCAAAATATCGATGAATCGATTAAACTCGGGACGATAGCGGCTTGTAATTTTGAATGGATATTGGGGGTTCCGATTTTAACATTTTACATAAGTGTGCACCTGAATAGGGGCAGGTTTGGCTGTTGTATATTTTATTGATAGATATATTTTAAATAAATTAATTCTCCAATTTCCTTAGCTCGATCATGTGTTAAATAAAGTAATATATTTTACTGTGGAAAATCTGGGTCAGCGAGGGAGCATGGTAACTAATTTCACAGCGGTGAATTTGAACACTTATAATAATTGAGGTCTTCGGATTTTGGTAGCGGGTAGGGTTGAATTTGTCAATACGTGTATTGTTGTTAGCAGATCAGTATTCTTACATTGTGCGACATTCCAGGTGATATATGAGGATTGTAAACAATTTGACGTTCTGTATGTCCATTTGAGCTCTCTGTTAATGGATTTTACGTGTAGGCAGTAATGACCGAATGCCATTTGTGTAGATAGCCATTGAATGTGTTAATAGAGTAAAATTATTGTACATTACTTAGTTAGTAATGTTGGTTGTATTATTTATTTCAAGTTCTTTAGTTAGGAATGGCAGTTCGTTAGTCCTCCGTAGATTCATTCGCCCGCACTGAAATTTTGTGTCTATAGTAAATGTCTAATATACGTTTATAATTTTCAATTAAAACAATTTTTAGACAGGTTTTTTTTCTTTATTTTAACGATACCGCTTTTAATTACGCGTAGCGCTTGTGTTTTATTTATTTTTATATTTTTGTATATGTACTTAACTTTCTATTGTGCACATTATTCTATAATCTGTCGTATTTTGACCTAAGAAATTCAATATTTTCCTGTCTTTTTTTTTTTTGTTTTTGCACTATTATGAATTGTCTAAGCTTACAGTTACCAAATAAAATTTAAGTACACAATCCTGTTCATTTGATTCGTATTCCCACTTAAATAACATTTGCACTCTTAAAAGCTTCGGAATAAGGGTTTCCTTCATTAAAAGGTGAATGACTAACGTTTTGTATAACAACTTGCACTTTTCAGGGATGACAGTTGCCATCTGTCATATGTCCTGTGGCTGGTGTCAACTGTCGGTGAACTCAAAAATTGAGCGGGAATTTTATTTTATTTCTAATAAAACACTATTAGTGTTTTTGGGTCACAATAGCTAAGCATAAACTTATTTTAAGGTCTCCGTTAATGGTCTTGGCCACGTTACCGATGTTGCACACTTGATCTCCACTAGCTACTCTCCTCACTTTCTGGACTCTCCGTTAGAACGTCTGCAATCCGAATGTGTCTCACATATAATATGAACAAAATAAAAATAAAGATGTACTCTAGGCATTAACTAGCTCGGAAGAAGTTATAGTGAAAGTAAATTTTGAAATGTTACAACACAGCTGTTAATATTTTTTATCTATATGCATATTTCAAAATCCCATTTCTTTTATAACAGTGCTTGGTTCCTATTAGAAATGTACGAGATCTTTTGTAGCATTTAGTTTTTCTGCTTATATTGTACTTTATTCATTACGAACTGTTACTTTTCTCTCGAACACATTTTTAAACTAATTAGATAAAATCTTAGCAAATACCAAGATAGTAGGGATTCAACCAACAAGAGCTCCAAAGAACGGAAAAGAACGATCAAGAAGGTTACTAATTTCAAAAGACAATAATGGAACAGATAATTTGGTTTGTCTATGGATTTATGTAGTAAATAATTTTGTGTGTTTTTATTATTAATTATTGTGTCTCCCGCAAGTATCTAAATAACAAATTTCAGTATTAAAGTAGGTTCCTAGGTAGTAATACATGTGGCGTATCGTATAGATTGCGGAAAATAGAGCGACCCCATGTCAAAGTACATGCCATTTCAACTGTAAACTGTAAAGTCAATTTTAAATGTTATCTCGGCTCACTTCACTCTATGAAAATGTAAACTAAGCATTACTTGGATAGTTCTATATAGTTACACATATTTAGACAAATTTCAGGGCCAAACTCTATATTAATATCTTTAACTGCAAATTGTACCTATGTCTTCTAAAACCGTAAAAAGTTGGTATTTAAAATTAAAGCTATACATACATAATTTTTGTTTTTATATGGCAACACCAATATTTAATTAATTAGTTTACTTCGATAAGATCGATCATTAAAATGTGAATAAATATAGTTCATTAATATTAAGGCAGAAGATCTTTGCTGCTCAGCTAAACGTATCTACTGTAAAATGAAGCTAAAACTTGGCATCGAACTTGGATTAGGCTACTTCCGTCCTATAGTTACAGTTTTTTCGGTCTCTTGGATCGGGGAAACATGTCATGTCATGGCCCATTAGGAGGAAGGGGATGAGGGCAACGCATCTGCGTCTCCTCGGGTGTGCGGATTTATATATGCGTCGTACTGTAATCTCAGTAGGCTTTTTTAAAAGCTTTCTTAAAGCAATAAAAACATGCGCCCGCCGGCCAAAACGCATTGGTTGAAGACTTTCGTTATAGACTACGTGAGACGTCTCAATCTGATTATTCTGCCAAGTCGAACGAAATTTTCAAATCACCTCCCCTCACCAAAATCACCCCAACTTAACCCCAAGTGTTACGCGAGTGATAAGTAATGGCAATAGTATGTGCTTAAGTCAATTGATAAGTATGCTCACTATACCTATCCACTATTTGTGAGCCCCTCGGTAATGTTGAGTACACGAGTATATATTTTATTTTAACATCCAGAAATTTGAGACAGATATTCATTGGTCTGGGTAAAGTACAAACTGTACCGATCTGTGATAGCTCATATAACATCGCCGTAAAGTGAATGCTATGCTTTGTAAAAGTTTCCGATGCTCTTTGGAGGATGCGATGAAGAAGCATGGGCGTCTAAGAGGATCTTTATGGAGGTCAAACTCGGTAGTCGCTGAAACAACGAGGTGTGTGGTGCCTCTGTCTCACTGTATATAATCTTAGCGTAATGCGGCAGTTGTACTGTCGCTTTGCGTGTTTATGAAAGTGACATGGAACTGTAATAACATATGTTATTATAGTTGCGTTATGATCTTTCGTTTATGGACGTCGATAATGGTAGTCACCAAAAGATCATATAGAGGCTAGGAACGCCCGAATTCCCCAAAGCTAAGCTAAGCTAGATATATAAATACTCAAACAGTAGCATAATAATTAGTCGCTTTGGAATAAATAATATATTTTATTTAGATTATTGTTTTGCGGAGCATGAACTAAAGGGGGTTCATCTGAAGCGCTCAATTTCCAGCATGGGACGGAAAGCTAAATGAAACATCATCTGCAAGCCAGTCCCTAATGGGGCACATTACACTTAAATACTTGCCCTGCCTCCTACACATTCGTAACTCTCTTCATATAAACATATCGGTAGAGAAGGTAAGGTAAGCTAAATTGAACTGACAATGTTAGACTGGTGCGAGCTTAGCAATAATAATATCGCAGTTGTTAAAGAAATAAAACAACCTATACACTTAGGTTGGACATAGTTTACAAATATGTGCGAAATTTCAATAATATCGGTCCAATAGCTTTTGAGATTACCCTGGACAGACCCAACATTTTTAAACAGGCTGAGTGGAGGGACAACATGTAGCATTTGTTTTACACATTGTAGTTGATATAGTTCCAGAAATATGTTAAATAATTCCGACGAACATAATAGACGAAGGGTCTAAAATTGCATATCATCGTATTATGACGTACGTATTGGGTTGTGACGGCGCTAAGGACGAGTCCGGATTCCAAGCGTAAGGCTAATATTACATCGAGGCATTAGGTAATTTGAAGGATATTTTAGTAAAAATGTACTACATAGATGAAAAATGAGTAATTAATACCGCAGTGGTGAAAATGAATCACCAGTTATTTTGTTTATTAAGATATATGTGTAGATATACTGTATTACTTTTCAAATTACCAAGAAGTGCATACCTAAATTATAAGATGTTAAAAGACATTTTTAGTTGATTCCATTTATTTTGAACAAACCTTTCTTTAGTCTAAAATTTTTACAAATAATATATATTTGTTCTTTGAAAATTTCAATTGTATTATATAAATCTTGCGTTATGTTATTTTAATTACAATAAATACAAATAATATTTGTCTTCGTAGACGAATCTCAATATACCTACACCAGTGGCGTAACAAACAGTCCCCTGCGGCAGGCGGTTCAGGTCTAAGGGGGATCCCAACATTCATTGCCCATTGGTTTACCTACACGTTCGGAAGAACGGCTCCATCTTTATCCAATCTCCAATATTACCACCGTTTTTTGGGACAAATAAAATAATTTTCATTTTGTTAAAATAAAAATAGAGCATACAGGCATTTTGTTATCAAATTTTTAATTAAGATATAGTTAGATTAACCAAAACTACCTTTCAACAATATGAGACGGTCAGATTTTGGTGGCTGTGGCTGTCTCACAATCGACAACGAGTCAGTGACATTCGGCTTTACGGAAATAGAGTATTATAGCGTACCTTACTGGTTTCATCGCTTCTGCAATACGCATCCATGAAAAATAGCAGGAAACTATAAAATAGCATACGGGTGGTAACCTTAGTCTCACCCGATGAGTTAGCTAAAGGGTTTAAAACTATGGTACTCCACTGATATAGGTGGTATACACTAATAAAAAAAACCTAACTACACTAAGAACATTTGTTAAGTGTCTTAATCGCCACAATATTATGAGCAGTCTCCACATGGAAAATAAAATTAATATTGAACCGCCATCAAATCCATGGCATATAATAAATTTTCTTCACAATGAGTCACACATACTTGAACATGCTTATAATATAAAGTATTTACAATGAACACTTCAATCTTGAAACTAGCATTTTATTTATAACGATAATCTAACTGGAGCCTGGATGTCATGATCTTGGAAATGTGTGGAATTTCTTAATTCATAAAACAGAGCAATGGATATGATTGACACAGAGCCTGGCTAGATATACGCCGGCGTGTTGCGAATCATATGCTGCCACTAAGCTGGCACAATAGCAGAGGTGGCTCTTAGATGTCAGTCCTTAACTACGTGAGGGCTGCGGAGGTTGTAAAAACTGGACATTACCCTTACTTGCCACGAGTGCCCGCCACAGGGAAATGGAAGTTGGTAAGAGAACATGATAATCCCTAACTACCGATCAGTAGAAAACTTCACATACATCAAGTACTTACACGCCTATACGACATACTCGCTACTGTAATCATAATTTGTACTTTAACACATTTTAAAGTATTTCTCCACGTACACCAATCGCCTTTTATCAATAATAAGTTACAACCACCACTTTGAATTGAACTGTACAATTTATTACACTTCGTTTTTATATTTTTATTAAAGTTATTCGTCAATGATTATTATTGTATTATCTATCGACATAGTTTATATACAATTACTGGACGCAGTTGGCAGTCAATGGCACGTACAAGATGTATAATGATAACAATCTGTGTTATAAAATCTCTGTTCTGTCGTGTACCTATTTTAAATGGGTAGATGTGAGTTGAATATCAATGAAATAATATGCATGCACTACACACACAATCTTCAAAATATTTACAAAGCTAATCAAATGATAAGGTTGCATTTTTGTATGCACCCTTGGCCCACTCGATGTACAGTTGTTAAGGGTATTTAATAAACCACAAATAATATGAAATTAACTTTTAATTTTAATAAATAAATTTACCAAACGTTAACAACACCTGTCATCTATCATTTTCCATACAATATGGCTACAAAACTGACGCTTACTATGACAGTACACAGATTTTTGTTCAAATCAATGAATGAAAATAAAAAAATATGTTAGTATTTTAGTGTGATAGCCACATTTTTGCCGATATTTTCGATTTGCGTACATCATGCGGGCCAGAAATGATACATCCCCTCTGATAACAATATTGACCTTGTGTACACTCAGTACATCCTATGGGTACATAAGCTGTATGCACATTACACATAGCAACAAATAATATCTCTAGACAATTTCAACAAAATTAATACCTAATCTAATTAAGTAAGTCAGAACACTGACAAGAATATTTTGAAATCCCAGGGAACTTAATGTTGCAAAATGACGCAGAATGTTACAAGAATGCTTTACAATGAGCTAATTGTAGTTGGCAAAGAAATTAACTGCTATGGACTGAAAAATTTCATGCTTCATGATCTATAAGGAAATGTTGGTTTTAGTTGGGCATGAACCGCATCCACGAACCAATTGATCAAGAATGTTGTTAGTGCTGCGTGATAGCGTGTCTATGAATACAGTAATACCCCGCTTTACGCGACCCCGTTATACGCGGTTTCACTATAACGCGAATTGCAAATTTCGCGTTCAGATGCCTCGAATTACGCGAAACAGCGTGTACCTATAAATATAATGTAGTCATCAACTTCTCTATGGTCGCGAGATCCCCGCTTCCTCTGAATATTCTCTTTGAAGAATTGGGAATTCCCAGTCCTTCGACTTTATGCTTCGGGGATTTCCTCGTTCGTTTCGTTTGTTGATTTGTTCCGTGATGTTGGTTCGGTCAGCTGGCAATTGTGTTTTAACATTTATTGAAGATACATATATAATTTAACCCTACTTTAAAAATGCCGCCTGTAAAGAAAAAAGAGCGTAAAAGGGTCACTTTGGAATTGAAGGTGAAAGTTTTAAGAAGAATGGAAAATGGAGGCAAAGCAACAATTGTTGGGACAGATTTTGGACTCTCAAAATCGACCGTGAGCACGATTTATAAAAATCGGAAAAAAAAATTAAAATCACCTGCGAAAGTTCAACATCTATAAGTGCAACAAAACTTTCTCGTCCGAGATCATCTGTCTCAGAAAGAATGGAGAAATTACTGTCAATCTGGATCGAAGATTTGAATAAGAAAAACACACCACTAAGTCAAGATCTGATGCACAAAAGCAAAATCTTTATATGAGATGCTGAAAACAAAAGAAGGAAAAGCGAGTGCCACTCCGACTTTTGCTGCCAGCAGAGACTGGTTCCATCAGTTCAAACAGCGTTCTAATCTTTACAATATCCACATAACAGGCGAGGCGGCCAGCGCTGACATTCAAGCTGCAGCTGAGTTTCCAGACAAGAGTTCACTAGACGAGAGAAACTGACGGAAGGAAGACAGTCTATGTGAGAGTGGTGGTAGTCATACAACATTATGAAGTCTATAAACAACATAGAAGGGGCTTGGAAGGAAGCTAAAATGAGTTGTATGAATGGGGTGTAGCGTAATCTTTGCCCAGATGTAGTGGAAGCACCTAGAAGAATTGTCCAGATGCAGACACAAGTGCTTGAAAACTTGAAGATGTCGCGGTAGAAGATCTCGTAGAACTTGTAGCAACGCACGACGATCCTCTCAGCAAGGAAGATCTGATCAAGTTACAGAATAATCCTATCTACGTTGAGGAAGAACAATTAGAAGAGAAAGTTTTATCTTCAGGGGGAATACAAAATGCACTTTCAAAAATTTATTCAGGTTTGGATATATTGCAGAGTATAGACAATAATGATGACCGTGTCTTGACCATCTGTCAAACAATTAAAAACAGTGTTGGATGTTATGAACGTACTTTACAAGGACGTAAACAAAACGTTACCCAAAACACAATAGATGTATTTTTCCGTAAAAAATAAGACAATAAATGTATTTTTCTGTAAGCATAAAGTGTTCCTAGAATTAAAGTGATTGATTAAAATATTTGTATTTTTTTGTAACAATTTTTGACTATGTTTAATGATAAACCTCGTTATACGTGAATTTCAGTTAACGCGATTTTTTTTTTGAACGTATCCCTCGCGTAAAGCGGTATACGTAAACACGAAGCATATGCGCCTTTCAAATAATACGGGTGGAGGTGCCAGGCTAAAACGCGAACAGTCTATGTTTAAAGAGAAAGCAAATATGGTTTCATTCATATCTCGCTGCGTAAAAGCGCATGCGAGATAGATACAGGTAGTAATGCTGTCTCATCTTCCTTCTCTGTTAACCAACACGGACACGCCGTCATACGCCTTCCCTACTCTATACTATCTCTATGGACGACACGTCATAATTTAAATAGAGATCTAAAGTTACCGGTAGCCACAAAACGCTACTCTAACATAGCGAGCGCCACGACCGCTGCCATTGCAACAGTAATTTATAGATTAGTTTAGCGAGAGATATAAATGTTGCGTCATTATAATATGCAATGCATTATTATAAAATAAAGTCCTCCAAAGCTGTATATCTGTATTAGACCGAGTTTCTCAAAATTTACTAAACGGATTTTCAAGCAATTTCCACCCAGATATATAGCGATTCCCGTGGAAGGTTACTTTTAAGTGCACATCTAGTCGAGGTAGCAATCCGATCCAAAGCCAGGGCGGATCGTTAGTGAGTTGTACACTTGCTACCATATACTAGGATTGGTCATAAAATACTACGTTTTCATTTTGGTCCTATTCAATCATCAACTTCGAGTTCCAACTCAATGTCGGCTAAGCTAATTCGCCTCAGTGTGTTTATTAGCATATACCTAGAGAATATAATGTACAAGTATCTGAACCACACCATTTGACTCTTGTGCTGCTTCATTGCACGTATCACGCGACGGCTCTCGGTCCAGCGAAGGAAATATCTGAAAATGTACAAAGTAAATTTGTTAACTTTAGGAATAATAATAAAATAACAATGTCTACTTAGCCGAAAATCGCCTATAGGTCCACGCCATCTGCGCGGGGCGCATTGTAGTGCTCCAGGGCATCCGACTAATGCACTTTCTATGCGCTTATTCCGTTACTCTAATGGGAAAGCAGTCCGACTGGACTGGAGAGAAATCACGAAAACGTGTTCTCCGACCCGTGTGTAAACCCGCCAGTTCAGCCTTCGGACTGTTATTTGAGATGGAAAATCCTAACACGGCCCGGGACTCAAACCCGGGAACTACTTCTGGTTCATCATGCTAACCACAAAACCACTAGTTGGACAACCAGTAGATTGGTTAATAATAATATTATTACAGAATAAAACCACTAGTTGCTAAGCTCGAGATGCATGGCTCAACAGTATCAGACTGAACTAAATGTAATGTGGTAAAAGATCAACAAGTCACATATTCAAGTGCTGGGTGCCTGTGTGAATATGTCACTTGCACACACTTGAATTGTTATGATATAAAGATTAAGTAAAAATATAACAAACCTTTTGGAAGACAATATAAAACTTAGTGGTAGATCAAAAACACCCAGATACTTTCTTAATATATTTACAGAATCCAGTGTGTAGACAGCACAATCTGAAAATTAACATTTTCAAAACACATTTTAGTACTTGGTGATAATAAAATTGGTAAGGATGCCTTTGACAAGAATATACAGGTTAATTTTTAATAAATGATAATGACACTATACATAATACCCGATTTGATGTTGGATTCCGATTCTAAATATATTAAAAAATTGATCTGAAAAAAAGGATCATTTGATTGCGCGTGGGTGCGGAATCAAATGATCCTTTCCAATTGACATTACACAAAATTCAGTGACATTCAAAAATGTTAGCAATACTTTCGTTTCATTGGTTACACAGGACCCGTATATTAGCTTCAGAGTCCAAAAAAATATAGAATTTCTAACCAATTCACCTGTTAATTTAGCACAAATAAATAGAAGCTCTTTGTTTTGTACCAAATAACAATTACAAAAACTTTACATAAGATTCAGAAACAGGCACAAAAAGGTGGTTTTACAGCTAAATACATACATATATCTATAATATATAAATCGCATAAAAACGATTATTACAAAACCTGCAATGAGAGCAATGTCAAATTACGAGCCAGCTAAGGAGATGTAATGTTCCTTGAGGGGCTTTTTGAAGACTGTTATCGACTGCGAGTTCTGCACTACTACAGGCAAAGCATAATCGGATGGCTGATACCATATAGGAGTTCTCAAGGAATGTCGTTTTGTGTACAGGAAAGACATGTTGTGTTTAATTGTATTTTTTTTATATATGTCATATTTTAAGGCTAAAGGTCCACCACATAATATACACAGATCATTAAAAGTAGTACATATGAGTATTTTAAACTGTCAAAGTAATCTTAACACAACATTTTAAAAGTGTTCAGAAACAAGCTAAATCTGAAAAATAATCTAATTTTATTGCGTCATGTGTAAGTGGGAGGTCACCAATAATACTTTGTGACTAAACTACTGAATACATTTTATTTATGTTTTATATGTAGGCTAGGAACGTCATTACACATACAATGTCCAATTTTTCGGTGTATCATAATCCACACTCTGTATATGAGACATAAATATTTGCCTGTAATCTTTGCATTAGTTACAACCACATATCAATTGTCGTTATAGAGAAAAGTGACATATAAAAATGTTATTACTTACTTTTAGGCATGTTCTTTTCTACAAAGATATACGCAACAGCATAGAAAACTGCGGAATGATTTGGGTGTGCAGAGACACCACCTCTGTCAAAGGTAACCAATGTGTCAATATCATATGCTTCTAAATAATGCTGTATCAACTTTGCTACAACCGGAATAGGCCATTGCACTTTGGGATTATCTTGTAGTCTAGTATCAGTCACAATGTTGATGTTACAATCTGGTACCCCGAGTTCATGGCAGGCTTTCCACAATTCAAGTCTACGGACATTGCCTTTACCTTCATAATTGCCTGAAACAGTAATGTATACAGTGTTGTACTCTTCTTACACTTTAGAAGGGGAAAGGCCATTTTGTTGTTGGTCTAATACTTAATTTTTAGATGGCAAACGTGTAATTGCAGCCATTTAATGTCTACTAAATCCCATAAAATTTCATATAAACTTTATGTCAGACCAGTGACAGACTTCACCCCTAATGGGCCATTGGGAACTCACTAACTGTATGAGATGCAGCATTGTCTATATTCTTGGAAATTTGCAGTGAAGCATCATGTGACAGAAAGCATTGGTACAATTTTGCAAAGAACAATGGAACAAAGTACAATTTGTGTGCAAAGAACAGTGGCATTTGATTCCACTCTAGGCCTGTCTGGTCCCCTTTTTAACTTGTATAAGAGTCATTATACATCTTTTACTATTCCAATTTTATTATTTCCAAGCTTTCCCTTCCCTACAATAATATCTCCCTATGTCCTAAGAGGAAATCCGCCACTGGGTGCTACCGCTTACTACATATACGTATTGTAGCTACAAGCTACTTAGAATATTTTTTCCATGTGATTACATTATTTTAATATGACTATTATTTGGTGCTTAGCACCTACCATAGTAAATATTTTTAACTACAACAGCTCTCTAATTGTACATTTTTAACATTTAAATAAATGTTGTCACTTTTCATAGATACTTTTCATTATTATAAATTTCATATGTACAATGCTCAGCATACACATTTGTTTTTCTTAATCATTTCACTTACTATTTACTCAGTCAGAAAGGCAGACTACAGAAGAATATTCATAAATTCTTAAGGAGCAGTAGGTTTTCTGATATTTTAGATACCATAGCATAACATACATTGTCCTCTTCTGAAAATAGTAATTAAATTAATAATTCCTACTCACCATTGGACAAACAAAGAATATGTACTTCTGCACCTTGTTCACATAGTCTAAAAATAGTTGGACCAAAAAACATACATTCATCATCCGGATGGGCCACTACGAGTAATACCCTTTTTGCGCCGAGGGACCCGCGAATGCGAGTTGGCAACTTTCTCGCATAGCGGCGGTACACAATACAACAAACACATATGTAACCGAACAGCCAAAAACTAATGTACAATATAAAGCTTCTCACGTAAAGCAATGCATCAGTCACAAATTTGAAGTAGTATATGTTTAGGGCCTCAAACTTAAAAAGTGATTCAATATAGAGCATTTCTGACCAGAATGTATGTTATTGCGGACACTTCACAAAATATTCAGTCTTAATAAATTGACGAACATATTAAGATAGCATTGTTTACAGAATATATTCTAAAAATGTGTAATTTCATTATAAATTTTAGTAATTTGATTTTAAATATAAATATTTTTTTTAGTTTATCAGATGACAGATGAATACTGATGTTTGTTGTAAGATTCGTCCTTATAGACAGGCTAAAATCATATGACCATGCCGCCTCGACTTTCGTAATTTATGTTTCTTCAGTTTTTTTTATGAAATATACGTCTTTAGTTCGCCACTTATTTTCCAGATAAATACTGACGTCTGACACTGTGTGTGTGTGTCTGACGGCTGTGAAGCCGTGAAGTGACGTGTTCGCAATGGCCTATCCGCTTAGATTGTGTACATGTCTCTGTCGGATTGTTTAAAGAGGCCGGCCGCTACGTCCGGAACGACGTGATCGCGCGAGACCTGCGGGTTGAGTCCGCCGGTGAGTTTGTGGCCCGATTGTCTCGAGGCATGTACGGTGCCGCAGACAATGGACTGCACGCCCACCTGAGGGACCTGGCCCCGCTACACG
Organism: Eumaeus atala; assembly: GCA_017140195.1. Classification (NCBI taxonomy): domain Eukaryota; kingdom Metazoa; phylum Arthropoda; class Insecta; order Lepidoptera; family Lycaenidae; genus Eumaeus; species Eumaeus atala. The sequence continues at coordinate 575,346 of JAFELO010002788.1, forward strand.
CGTGACCACCCGACGAGCGGCCGTACCCGCGTGAGCTCGTGTCCCGTGATTCACCAAGCGGAGACGGATCGAGACGAGAGAGTACTCGTCTCGATAAGTAAGTACTCACACTCATAACCCACATCCCACTCGGACATCACCACATTTCACCACTCACCACACCTGCAGGCCAGTAGGCCGCGGTCGCATCCCTATTCAGGCCGTACGGCCTCCGCACCTCGGTGCGCAACAACCCACTATTAGTGGGTTGCCATAGAGGAGACAGTTGCCCCTCGCGAACAGACCCGGGTCATGAGGTTCGCCTCGATACCCGTAATACTCGCAGGCCTCCCCAGGCCAGTGAAGATGACTCAAGGACGGGATTGTTTAAGGGATGGATTCACCCTCTCTCGGAGTATCTGTGTCTCTCTCTTGTCGAAAGGTGAGAGAGCGATAGTGCTATCCCGTTAGCGCCCCAGCCCTCTGTTCTGGTTCGGAACGCGGTTCCAAATAGTATTATTCCGTGCCATGTTCAGAACTGGGACGAAACCATAACTCTTTTTGTGTACGCTGTGTGTGTTTATTGTATATTTCAATTTGTGCACGCAAGGATTAGACATCAACAAGTCCGAAGCCGCACCGCGCGACAAACTCCCCGACCTTTTATGATGAAAGGTCCGGGGAGTGGACAGCGAGTCCGACGGAGGACATCATCACCCATTGTGCCCTCGAACACTCGTGATGCCGAAGAAGAAGAAGGAGGAAAGTACGGTTGTCAGGACACCGCTATTTCCCACGGAGGAGGAACGGAAGCAGTTTCTGGCGGAACTGGAGGAGTTATGCCCGCAGATACGCGCGGCGTCCTCCAAGGTGGCCGCAGTTGCGGAGTCTTCCAACTCGACCGCCCCCTCACCATTGCCATCCAGACCACCGCAATCATCGCCTACGTCACCGCCTACGTCACCTCGAGCTGCAGAACGCGGATCGGAAATGGCTGGCTCAAAGACGCCCGAGGAGGATTCGCTGACGCCGCCTGACAACGTCTCCGTTTCAACTACTGCGTCTGCCGGGGACGTCGAGGCCGCCTTTTCCAGCGGGTAGGTTGACGGCACGAGATACCGGAGCTTCTGGTATACCGCTCTGGAGAGCCAGAAGATACGTCCAGTGCATTTTCCCCCTTCCTCCCCAACCTGTGTCTATTACAACTGGCGCAAAGCCAAACGCTCAGCACCCCAGTGCTTCCCAACCACCGCGTAGGCTAGCGGAGTATCCTCCGATCGTCGTCCAGTTTCTACCAGACTGGCAGAGGCACTCCCGCACATTGCGCGACGCACACGTGCTGGAACACGCGCCCAACGCCCGGCCCTTTGGGAAGGGAATAAGGTTTCTTGCGCAGGCACTCCTGACTGCCCTGACGAAGGAGAACCCTGCAGTATAATGGCACTGTTACTCCCCACCATTAGACCTCCCCACCAAGGTGGGTATTAGAGGTCTGCCGGTGGTGACATACACCGAGTGCATTGCCGATGAGCTCAGGGGCCTGGGCTTCCCAGTGCGCTTCGAGCGGCACATTCCGGCGCAGCTCGAGCGTCTAAACAGTGAGGTACTCGGACGCCTCTCGAGTTGAAAGAACTCCTCTGCATGCCGGGTTGGAAGGGCAAATAGGGGCCAGCTCAGTGACACCGATGTCAGCTCTTCGGACACCCTTCCGCGCATTGCCATCGGGAGATTCGGTGCGTTCGCTGCGGAGGCGTCCATGCAGTCGGGGACCGGCCGCTATCGAGAGGAGCCACCCCGACCTGCGCCAACTGCAAGGGCCCGCACACGGCCAATGACCACTCAGAGGAGGCGCACTCGCAAGCGGAAAGTACAAAGCTGCCACCCTCCACAATAGGAGACAGCCGCGACCGCAGTGCGCCGAAAACACACAAAGGCTAGGGTCCGGGTCCCTCAACGCGCACGCTCAACCCCCACCTGCACGGGGACCGGGGCGCTTCGAAGCGTAGCGGCGCCAACACGACGAGCCCAGGGTCCACGCTGATGATCACAGGGAGTTAATTCGAGTGATTGTCAGAGAGGAGCTGAGGGCGGTCGTGAAGGACGAGCTGTCCAAAGTGCTGAGGGACCCGCGTATCTGGGCGCAAGCAACCAATGGGCAGGCAGTGATGGATCGTGACGAGCTCAGGGTTGCGTACTGGAACCCCGGAGTTATAGGTCCTCGGCTGCTCGCTCTGCTTGCGTGTCATTCTGCTGGGTGAGTCTTGGCTGAAACCGACGCAGAGCCTCCGGCTACCGAATCGGAAGGACTAGGTGTCACCGAGCGTACAGAGGTACGACCGTGCTTGTTCGGCGTGACGTCATCCACGACTCTGAGACAGGGCCCCTTCCCCGACATGGGCTCGACTGGAATAGTCGTTCACATGGCGGGGGAGGAGCTCAGGATCTACGCGGCGTACAGTCATCCCAGGAAGAGCTTTGACCTAGATGAGGTCCACGACGTGCTGGGGAATGGCGGCCAGGTGTTGTTGGTCAGCGACCTGAACTCCAAGCATCCAGCTTGGGGATCGGCCGTCATGAACAACGCTGACTTCAGGCTGCAGGAGAATTCGGAAGAGCGCGGCTACACGGTGCAAGGGCCTCTGTGTCCTACACACGTGTCTACGGATCCCCTGCGCATCCCGGACGTCCTAGACATCGCCCTACACCAGAACCTCAAAGCTTCAGTCAACATCGAGGTCCTGTACGACCTCGACACACCGGTCCGGTGACAGCGCGCCGATGAGGTGAGCTCCGCCCGAGCCTAGTGTCGGACCTGCAGAGGACACGACAGATTAGAAAACTCTGGGCCCGCACCCGCTGCCCGAGGACCAAGACACAACTCAACAAGCTGGCTGAGGAACTGTCTGTGAAGGTGAGGGAGTGTCGTGGAGCAGGTTGGAAGAGTACGATCTTCCATGCCGGCGAAAACGACACTACTGACACGACACGTCCTGAACAGACGTCTCACGAGGCCGAAAACCACCATCACCTTCGAAACTCCGAAGCAGGTTCGGAGGTTGAAGCTGTACATTACCATTAAGGGATGAACAGTTCGGCTTTCGGAGCGGCCACTCGACCACGTTGCAACTGACACGGGTGATGCACCACTTGTCTGTAGAGATGAATAAGGGGAGGCACTCTGTCGCGGTCTTTCACGATATAGAGAAGGCCTTCGACAGGGAGTGACACCCGGAGTTCCGTTGCTTGTACAACGGAACTCCGCGACGCTGGCGTTTGGTGGCGTAATTCTTGGAAGGTAGGACCTGCCGGGTAGCTATCAGTACACAGCACATACTTGTAGTATGTCGCGTAGAGTGGTGTACCCGACATACTTGTAGTATGTGGGGTAGAGTGTATATCTTATACTTAACCTCACTAAGAAGTATTTCTCAAAGTGATACAAATACACGCACCAACTTCGACGAATTCCGATGACGACGTGGAGACAACTTATGAGGATGTCTCTAAGGCCTCACATAAAACAAATGTTGTTATAGGGGACTTTAATGCCATGGTATACAAAATGGTGTCGAATCGAGTCTGGTACCACATGGAGTCGGAAGTCGAAATCTCAGGGGGCAAATGCTGGTATATTCCCTCGAGAAAGAGGGCCTCTTCTTCATGAACTCCTATTTTAAGAAGAAGCCCCATAGGAAGTGGATATGGCAGAGCACCGATACTGTGACAAGAAACGAGTTTGACTTCATTATTACGGACCGAAAGCATATATTTAGGGATAATCACCGATTGGTTAGAGGCTTCCTGGATATATGCGAGCGCCTCCGATTAATACAGTCAACGCTACAGTCCAACGAACCATTTTAATTTCCGAAATATATATATAAACGATATATAGGAAACTACAATGGCAATTGACGAAGCCATGAGTGGCCTGATTGGTTGCATGTAGGACATGGGTAAAGGATATTGTAGGAGTAAGAGTACGAGCAAAAAAGCTAAACTCTCAGATGTGATGCCTGACACAGGCAGACGTAACGTCTTCGTGTGCCAATGTCAGGCTTCTTTCAAGGCGAATCCTCAAATTCGCAACGGATTACCGAAGCGATTAAACAGAATAGAGGGTAGAAGGTTTTTGTGGACAAGCTTGGAAGAAGTCATCTGATAAAGGTCAGGACTGATTCTCGGGTGACCGTTTCTTCTCAGCCTGGGATCTTATATGAGATCGAAGTTTTCTATATCCAGTTCACGTCCTCATCCCGGTATCCTAAACAAGAAGCAAGCATAACACGACATTTGTCAGGCGATCTGCCGAACGTCAGCTTGAGTGAGATTATTCTAGCTCTTAAGCTGCTTAAAGCGGGAAAGGCTCCGGGAAGGACGGAATTACAGTCGAGCTTCTTAGAGCAGAAGGCGAAACTGTATTAAGAGGGCTAAAAAAGATTTTTAGTTTTGTCCTTCGGCGGGGCGTACCTCCCAAGGCATGGGTTGGAGGTAACGTTGTTTTGTTTTTTATGAAGGGTAACAAATCACTTCTTCAAAATTACAGACTAATTTTACTTATTGGCCATACTTACAAGTTGTTCTCAAGAGTCTTGACGAATCGTCTCACCACAAAGCTTGACGAATTCAGTCACTGGAGCAGGCTGGGTTATGCAGAGGATTTAGCATCATGGACCACAATTTCACCATAGGGTAAGTTGTACAAAAGACATGATTACAATCAGCCGCTGTGGCTTAGCCTTGTGGACTATGATTATTATTATATTTTGACTCTGTCGAAAACTGGGCTGTTCTGGAAATTTTACAGCGATGTCAGGTCGATTGGCGATACGTCGAAATACAGACAGCATTGTATGTCGCCGCTTTTGTCTCCGTTCTGATTTTGGGGAGGTCAAACAAGGCCAATCCAATTGCATCGAGGAGTGAGACAGGGTGATGTTATTTCCCCGAAAATGTTCACTAATGCTTTGGAGGACGTTTTTAAGACTTTAAACTGGGCAGAATGCGGCATAAATGTTAACGGCGTGCTTTGGAGGACGTTTTTAAGACTTTAAACGGGGCAGAATGCGGCATAAATATTAACGGCGAGTACCTCTCACATCTTCGTTTCGCCGGCGATATCGTAGTGTTCGCCAAATCGTTGGAAAGCTTGCAGGAAATGTTGCGCAGCCTAAATGAACCCTCCCGACGTATTGGCCTTAGGATGAACTTGGACAAGACAAAGGTCATGTTCAACGAACACGTTCTCCCTAGGCCATTGAACGTCGATAGTTTTATTCTCGAAGTCGTATACGAATACATGTACCTCGGGCAACTATTGCAATTTGGTATCATTTCAAGGATTCATCATCATTCATCATCAAGGATTCATCATCATTCAGAAGGATAGGAAGGAAGGGTTGGGCAGCACTCCGAAAGCTACCGTTGCCGATACCGCAGAGCTTTAAAATGAAAATCCTCAACCAATGCGTTTTCCCCGTGATACGGGACCGAAACTTAGGACTGCTCCGCAAGCTTGCGGTAGCTCAACGGGCTATTGAACGTGCTATGTTGGGTGTATCTCTGTCCGACAAAATTCGTAACGAAGTCATAAGGCAAAGCACTAAAGTATCCGATATAACTGATGAATAAGCACGCTGAAGTGGCAATGGGCTGGTCACACAATCAGAAGAACAGATGGCAGATCGGCCAGTAAGGTTCTGGAGTGGAGACCGCGTTTAGGAAAACGAAGTGTTGGTCGACCGTTCACCAGGTGGGAAGACGGTCGGTCGTCTTGGCGTTCATTGCGGGATGCCTATGTCCAGCAGTGGACCGATAAGGGCTGATAATGATGATGACGATGATGAGTGAACTGCTATCCACCATGGAGTTTAGAAAACGATTCTTTAATTATTGGTAATGGATATTTCTCAATTGCTAATTGTTTGTTTAATCTGACGAAGTAATGGAGGCATAAACGTTCTGTATGTTTATCGGCCACCGCGCTTTAGCACTGGCACGATCGGACAAGCGTAATCGGCCTGTGATACAGTTAAGAAGTATGATACTCCCTACGTTGCCTCAGGAACTTGTTGTTGATTTTTATACAAGTAAAATATTTTGTATTTTCATGACATGGTAGCAGAGCGAAAATAAACTTAAGATGCCGAATAATATAAAAATGTCTAAAATGACATAACATAGATCCACTGAATAAGGACAACTCATTTTACTAATCTAAATGAATACGGAAACCTAAATTTAATAATCTATTTATTTTCTCGTCTTCCGTATCGCGTAGGGCAAATGCCATTGGCCACGCTTTAAAGTAAACAGGACTCGTGTTAATGTTTGTTTAATTTTATATTTGTTAAATGTCCCCTATTTGTTCGAGAAGTCAGCCGCATAATGCTAATGTAAAGATTGAACATCGATCGCAGTAGCACAGCTGAATACTGGTCACAGTTGTAATTAGAATTTTGTGATAAAATCCCTGCCGGGAAGAGGCGGGCCACTGTTGCGTACGACATACATATAAAGTTCGTGGGCGCGCTCGCTCCATTCGTCGGTCACTGCCGTATAGGCAATCTATAATGCCACCCACATAACTGACTAGTTTTTTTGTTGGTGCAGATGGCACTTTTGGGAAGTGTAACATGTATGTTTTTTAGGCATAACATGCCAACCTTTATAAGATCGGATATTAAATAATTCACCATCACCATCATCATCATCATTATCGCTTTCATTCCCCGCATTCCAATGTCATTAAACGCACTTCACCGATCTGCACATTCTGAGTAAACATCCTTGCTTATTGCACTTTTTACATGTGTAATTAGCGAACCGACACTCTGGTTGTATGATTTGAGTAGCCGCACACCTTACACTCCTCTTTGATCACAATTTTTCCGTGAGTTGGCACTTTTTGTACTATTTTGAACAGCGCGTGTTCGGACGCCTGTGAAGCAGACGCTGTAGTGGCGCGCACGCACTGACTGCTCTCAGCGAGTTTCTCGGCTCTGGCTAACGTGAGCCCGGACAGGTCCAGCACGAACAGCTTCTCCTTCTCCAGCTCTGGTAGCATGCGCATCAGGAAACGGTCACGCAATGCTTCTTCCACATTGCCGAAGTTACAATTCGCTAATTGCCGCAGTGTCCTTGACTCCGTTGGCAACGGCATTGCCGCGAAGAAATTGTGCCTTTCCACGAATCCCACTTGTTTTGGCGTGAAGTGAGCTGATCGGAAGCCAATTTGTATGCACCATCAGCGAGTGCGCTAAGTAATATCGCTTCTCTTTTAATTCCCTTTGGATCTTTTATCGCCTCTATATCGTCCACGATAAACTACTGTGTTATTTTACTCCAAAACGCCCTACAGTCCTGTACATTGTGGTCGAAATTCGACAAGAAATCAAAATTCACGACTGACATTTTGAATTTGTTTTTTTTACCGTGGATAGTACATAACGTCGCAACTGAGAAATATGGGGATACGAGTAAAACACAAGACAGCCGTTAGCGTACTGATTTACTATAGGCAGTTGCCAGTTAATGCATATATATCAATGTTATCGCCTCTGTGATGTGGGTGTCGCCTGTTACGACCGTTAGTCGCGTGGGGTCCTGGGTTTGGTCCTCCAGGTCGGGTCCAGTTCTTAAATGTTTCTCATATTATTTTGACCACGCATTTCATTGTCCGGATTGGAATGTGGCCGAAGTGGTCATAGGCTTGCCTCCTATGACATCATGGGCCTCAGTACCTTCGCTAATCGTGGCTGTTCTAATGAATTTAAAATGGTGAGCTCGGTTTTACCGTGTAAACTAATCACACCCCAAACCATTACGTTGGGACCACCGAAACGGTGAACTTCGTGAATGCAGGACTCCGAATCACACTCACAATGCAACACGCCGGTCATCACTAAGAAATTTAACTTTGCACTCGTCTGTATAAAGCACCTTGCCCCACTGATTAATCCCCCAGTTCAAATACTAAAGGGAGAAGTTTAATCAGTTTGCACGTTGAACCCTGCTCAGAGGAAATCAAACAACTCGTCGTCTTGACGTTTGCTAGTTTTCGTGCAATCGATTACGTATAGATTGATCACTAACACGGGGTACCCGTGTATAACGTAAGAATCGTTGTCAGCCGTAGGTGATGTTGTAACTTACAGTTCGTTACTGTACGATCACGACGAGCACTTTGTTGGATGTACCGATCCTCATGAGTCGTTGTTATGCGAACTCTACCTGAACCAGATATCATGGCAACACTGCCAGTGTCTAGGAAGCAATTCCATACATTTTAGACAGCTCTTCGAGAAAAACCCACGTAACGCTGAGAACGTCCTACTTGAATCATAGGTATGGCTCTGATTGCTGTAATTGTATCCATGTGCCTTCGTACTGGTGGCATGATTAACACGAGACAATCAATGAATCAATGAAAATTGAAAGAGTAATACTTTTTTCCTAAAATAACCGAAACAAGTTAAGAAGACTTTCAAAGAAAAACATAAGAATAACATCCAATTATTTTTTTCTTAAAATAATGGCCAATACTTTTAAATTAGGAACACGAACACATAAAATAAAAAAGGCATAAAAGAGATCAATCACCAAAGAGTTCGTAATAGGAATATAATGCTACTTATCAGTTACTTTCAGTTTACGGAATACCCAACTTTTCCGTATTTTTCAAAATCAACTTTGATTACAAAAAAATAATAACGTAACGTTATTCTTTGTAAAATTTATATTTTCTTCTAAATCATTTTAAGCCTTAGACTTCACACAAGACACTGAAAACGTAAATCTTTGCCGCTATTGCTTTATAAAAAAATGTCTTTCATTCTGTCTTTATTATGAACTGGGAACTGTCAGGTGTAATTCAAACTTTAACCACAAACTATAGACGTATTCCTTGAAATGCAATTGTGTGAAGTTATTGTTTTCAATTTCATTTCATAATTCGTATTCTGCATTCGTAATTGTTTACTCTTGATTTCGAATCTTTAATCGATTACAAACAACAAAGTAACTATAATTAATAATATAACATATAATTATTAGAAACATTAATTGAGTACTTCCAGTTCCTAGCGATTTATGCTCCAAAGCAATATCGAGCACTTGGAAAAAATTTATACGTGAAATCAAACGAAGATGATTCAACCGGATTATGCATCGACCATGGGTCTATTGTCTCATCTTAATTCTGACGAATTAAAGGAAATGCTAAATGATGATGCAAAATTCGATGCTGTCCTGAAGGACGTTAAGCAGGTAAAAAAGGATAAACGTAATTATAAATAGTAGTGATATTAAAAATATTTCTCCTTCCCGTGAAGATATGTATCAACAGAGTGTTAAATACTATTTAATAGTTAACATGATCCTTTTTCATAGTAGTTTTGATACCGAAAAAAATGAGAAGAACAAATTGATTTTTATTTGATGTATGAGTAGTATTTAAGCAAATACGATTTGAGCAATAAAACACAACCTTAAAGAGTTGTTAAGATTTCGTATTGCTTGGTGATGAGTACACTGCTACTTTGTGATGAAGTCAGTAGTGACAACATTTTTGATTAAACTTAAAGAGCCATAAATTTCAGAACTGTTTCTGCTTAATTTGCTGCTCGTATCCTGCTAATGTTATAAACGTTAATGTAAATATTTTGCTTATTGTATATTAATATGCCTAATGTATTTGAAAATTTTGAGGTAAAAGACTGGGAAACTGAGAAAGAGATGATAATTGCCAGCAATAGATCAATAGCTGAATTTAATTTAGGAAGAGAACCGGAATTAGCAGAATTAAAAGCACAAGTTCAAGAAAAATCTGAAACAGGAGAGCAATTGTGTACTCGGATACAAGAGTTGCTGAATGAATATAGTGAGTAATTGAGTTTGGAAAGCTAGTTAATAATTACATATAAACCACTGCGATATGCTAATATTAATGCCAGGAACGAATAACTTCTTTCTGTGATTATTATTGTGTATTATGTAATCATCAACCTAAAACTTTAAAACATTTAAATTTATTTAAAATAATGCTGTTCTAGTTAAATTTCGGCTACAGCAGCCATTTCTATTGAGAAGGGCCATCTGCATGGGACATTATAGTGCGCAAGTGTTTGCGCGGACACAAATATATCCTATTCCCATAAGATGGGAATACGACATGACTTGAGATAAATCAAGCACAACACCAGTTGCTAAGTGTGATCTCTGGCACATGGCATGGGGGTGTAACATCGCCAACTCCCAAACTTCAGATAGTTATTAGCATTTGGAAGATCCTGATAGCACTTTTTGTTCGGACCAACCTGGGATTTGAACCTGGGACCTCACATCTGTGACTGAATATGCTCACCACTAGACCATGAGGCAGTTATACACAAGGCATGCAACATTATATGTATATTTTTGAGAGGCCTTAAATCCAATATGCAAAAAAAAATCTGATGAATCAATAATCAAATTTTGTACTATGAATCAACTTGGTTGTTTAAAATTTAGAGGGACACATACACACTTCTTACTACTTTAGGTAAATATCTCAAGGTATTTGCATAATCAGAAAGCTTTCTCAGAAACCTCCACACCATTATAATAATAATGTGTGGACTTATCACACCAGGTTAGCCTAACCTTGTATTAAGTACCTTAAGGACTTGTGCTACAGGTGCTACACAACGGAAATTCTTTTTTACCTTTACATTATATATACAAACATACTCAAATACATACATATGTATTTATGTATATTATATGTCACTAATATTAATAATCTACAGACCAATTTCACTTCTTGGCCATATATACAAGTTGTTCTCAAGAGTCTTCATGAATTGTCTCATCGTAAAGCTGGACAAATTCCAGCCACCGGAGCAGGCTGGGTTTTGCAGAGGTTCTAGCACCATGGACTACATTTTCACCATAAGGCATGTTGTACGAAAGACACATCAGTACAATCAGCCGCTGTGAATTGCCTTTGTGGACTATGAAAAAGCTTTTGACTCTGTCGAATCCTAGGCTGTTCTGGAAGCTTTACAGCGATGTCAGGGTCATGTCAGGTCGATTGTCGATAAGTGGTAGTACTGAGAGCATTATATGACGCTACTTTTATGTCCGTTCTGATTCTTGGAGGCCAAACAACCAATCCAATTGCATTGAGGTGTGCAACAGGGGGATGTTATTTCTCCGAAACTAATGCTTTGGAGGACGTCTTTAATTATTATTGTTACCACTATATACTACCATTTACTATCTACCCATTGACACCCTATCTTCTTCCCTCCTATATATATATATATATATGTAATAAATATGAAGAACGTATATTCCTGGCTTTACAAGAGAATAAATTATACTTTAAGTGTCTTCGGGAATCACTCTATACATGGGGGAAATCGTATGAAAATCGGTTCAATTGATTTTGAGAAAATTTCACATATGTACGGACAGCTTTTTGGGACCTTGTTTTATAATAAGTATAGATTTAAAATGCTTACAGGATAGCTTATTAGCTTCAACACTTTAAAATAGCATACATTAACATTTCAGAAAGCAAATCAGCTGGTGTTTCACCAGATACAACATTAGCATTGCTTCAAACTGCTGCGGCTGAATCAGAAGAACAGTCGGAGAATATGGCTCAAGATTTTCTATCTGGAAAAATTGAATTGGATAAATTTCTGGAGGATTTTGAGCCAATACGGAAAGAAATGCACTTACGTAAATTTAAATCTGAGAAGATGGGTGAACTTTTACGTACTAGAAACAGCAGCTCCTATGGCAATGGATTAGGGAATCCCTATTTACCATATCCAAGCTTTCCATCACAGCAAAACACGCCATATCCTCTGGGACCCATTAATATGCCATTTGTAACTTATGGAAATCACTTTTAAAAGTATTTGTTTTAATATCTTCTACAATTTAGAATTTGTATAATTTTTTATTTCCCTTTAAGTTATTAAATATATTTTAATTACGAATTTGTCATATTATATAAATAAATTTAAAAAAACATTTTATAAGGTTCTGGAGTGGACTCCGCGTTAAAGAAAACGAAGTGTTGGTGTACCGTTCACCAGGTGGGAAGACGACCTCCGTGTAGTAGCCGGTCCGGTGATGGATGTAAGTAGCAGGATGTCGGTCGTCTTGGCGTTCATTGAGAGAGGCCTATGTCCAGCAGTTTACCGAAAAGGGCTGATAATGATGATGATGTATATAAATTACAGAGATAAAAACCCCATCACACCAGTGCCATTCTGGCACAATTGCATGTGCCATTTGCTTTAGTATTCAAAGTTAAGCATTACTGTTTCCACTTTATAAGACTAAACAAGTTATGTTATTTTGTCTTTTCACTTAATATAACAGTACCTTTTGGAACTATAATTTATGTAGGTACTCTGTTATAGTTCTATTAGATACAGTAACGTAATACTTGTATATATTACTAGCCATGGCCTGCATTTTTCCCTCATTTTAATTTGGAAAAAATCCCTGTTAGTATATTGTAGTAAAAGTGTTTCATACAAACTATCAACCTCAAAAACACCCCATTAGGGGTTGAATTTCTAAGCATCCTTTCTTAGTGCTCACTTATGTCATTAGCCATTCTCAAAAAGAGGGCCGTTTTGTTCTGTGGCATGCCAACGTTCAGCCGGATTGAAATCAAATTGTGTGTCACCTGTTATTCATCAAAGGTAGCCTTATTGAATTAAAGTGAACATATATATGTATATATGAGATGACGTCTCCGTATGCAAGGTTAGAGAGCCTCAATTGCAAAGAGCACTTTTAATAATTGTTTTAATAGAATTTGTTAACCTTGCAGTCAATAGTGTTAAGTGTGATGTTAACTATCTGAATTCAACATTTTTTTCTTGTTTCATGAGATCTTAGACTGTTGACAATTTTTGTGTATAAGAAATTGAAATTATGCGTCCACTGTTGGTGCTTGATGGTGTAATGTGATCACATATCTTATTTGATTGAAACTTTCAAGAAAAATATGAAGTACTTTGTCAGAAGTTTAGTTAGATATTTAAATAAAGGATCTATAATATGGTTTATCATTTCTTATGTTTGACCACTTAAAGCATATTAAAAATTTTGTACTATCACATTATTTTTAACAATGCTTTAATTGTAATTATTATATGTAAACAAAATTATACATAATATTTCTTTTTTTATTTCAACAAAAAAATATAATGATTTATATACAGTATATACACTATATTTTCATGAATGTTTTGTTTAAGAATGTTCTAAGGCGAAATAAATTACGTTGACTATTTTTTTTATCAACTGAACAAGTTGATATTTTCCATAATTTCATTTATCACCAGTAGGTGATCTGACTTTCTCCGATCTTCTTATATTGTCTTCATCATAATCACTTCGGCCATACGCTATAAGTGTAACAAATATTGCTGTTAATGCAAACATAGTATATATTATAGCTTCTTGCTGAGTATGTAAATGATCCTCTCTCTGTTTTGAACGCCTTTTCGACAGCAAATCCTTATTGTATTGAGATTTATTAAACAAGTCTCCATAATGGTTTTTGGACCTAAAAACAAATTAAATTAGTTTATCAACAATATAATTAATTAAATGTTTTAAATTTTATCACGGTTTAATATTTAATTATTGAACACTCCATGGTTCCTGCAAAGCTTCAAAAATGTCAGAATAATCAGTTGCATTAAAATCCGTAAAAGTAGTTTCATAGCAAGTAATAAGTGCAAGTAGTAGCCACTTGAATCAAGCGGCTCCCCGCCACTGTAACCAAGTCTTCAGTCCACCGAGTAGGATGCAGTCTAGCACTGTCTTTCGGTGCAGCGCCATCACTCAACAACCTCTCTTCGCACATGCTTATCGGTCCTGCAAGCAGATTATCCAATATCGTTGCTTGTGACCGTGACCTATGGCACTATGGGGGAGTCCTATTTCCACCAGTGAACATCATTTGGCATATGATGATGAAAGTGAATTAATTATACTTCACACAGTAAATTTATGACCATAAAAAACATAGCTAATAGTAACCCACAGGTCATCATTATGATATTTCTAGAAAATGTTAATTATGATACATGTGGCATTCAAGCTTATTATATGAAATTGTGAACTAATTTACACGAAAAGTGAGTCATCATTGTGAGCCCCTATTGGTCCACTGCTGGACATAGGCCTCTCTCAATGAACGCTAAGAATGAGTAATACAACATGTTTAAGAATACAATAATTAATGTTATATTAAAAAAATATTACTGTACCATGTATCAAAATCATAAATAGGTGTCTTTCCATCTATGGTTGGGGCTACACTTCTGACATTCCTAGATTTATAAAATTTCAATGTTGGATCTGTCTCTGGTCCTGTGTGTTCAGGGTATTCTTGACCGACGAGAAGACCTGTTTATTTATGATATAAATCTAAGTTACGAGAAAAACTTGATGTTATCAGTTTCAAATACATAAAATGTATTATTTTGATTGATTGAAATCGAAATTAAGAGAAAAACTAAGTTACCAGTTTCAAATTTATAAATTTATCATTTTGATAAACGTTTCTGTGCTGTTTCAATTATCAATGGGCCTATTATCATTCAACTGCTTGCTGTAGGTAAGACTACTTCAAATATTATAGATTTTTATTTAAAATGAAATCGACTGATCAAATGAATGGGCCAGTTACCTTTGTCATACATCTTCTTTAGCTTAATATTTCCTAGTACTTCATAAGCTTCCGTTATAGCATGAAATTTTCTAGCAGACTCCTCATCCTGCGAGAGCACAATATAGTCAAATGACAAAATATATCTAATTTCATGATATAATGTATGTTAGAAGCATCTTACGTTAGATTTTTGTATGTCTGGATGATAAACCTTAGACAGCTTGTAGTAAGCTGATTTAATATCATTTTGAGTTGCCTTAGGTGTTATTCCGAGTACGTCATAATGGCTTTTAAATTTTACAGGTCCAGTATGAAAATTCCGCACGATTTTTGTTATAATGTTGATTTGATTTAGCATCTATAAAACAAAATAATTACAAGTTTGATTCATATATAAACAAGTAAACAACTGATTATTACTTCAAAATGATCTCTCACTTTGATTTCAATCACAAAATAATTGGAGTATTCGACGTTTCATTTTTAATCTAGCAGTAAAACTATTTAGTTAAATTCTGTTTTGAAATTTATTACACAACAGCTGACAAATGATAAGGATAGGTTGAAAGATGTCTGCTGTCTTCACGTCACTGTCATACTTCATTATTTCATAATTATATTCTCTTTGCATCGATTCCACTTATTCCGACTTTTTGCGATTTATATACAGAAAGTAAAAATATCTTTTTTGTATTTTTAAATTGAACGATAATGATTTAGAATTAAATATAGCTTCTGATTATGCCCATGGTAGGAAAAACAGAGTTTTTGTTACATGTTGCAAGCATTTGATACGTAAAATTTTACAAAAATACGTTAATATAATGTTATGTACACATTAGTACATAACATTTATATTGTAAAAATGTAAATGACTTATGAAAAATTATCAGTATCACGACAAAAGAGTGTGTAAAAATATGAAATTTACAGATTAAACAAGTTTACCGCGTCATTGGTGTCATAAGTAATAAGTGTTGCAAATAGTATGTGGTTACTATAGTTTATCGAGAATTTTGCAAAATAACATCGCTTTAATATTGAAACATACTTTTGTATGCATTTGTATTAATATGGCTGTGTACAAAATCATTATATTAATATGTGAACAAAAGGTTTGAAACTTTTACGAAAATTCCGCGGACGGAAAAGTGTGACACACTTATACTTTATGTGTACGAGGAGTGCAGAATGCTGATATTTTTTATATAACAAGCATTCGTTTTATCATTTTAATTATATAAAACGCTACCTACACTACGGTATGCACACAATGTTAAAACTTCTGTAATACAAAATTTGTGATATTGTCAAACATATCTTGACGTACGACATTTAATTTCTTATATAACAATAAACAGCGCTTACATACAAGTTTAAACATAGGGGGTGGGAGGCTCGCGTGGGGAATATACCTTTCTACACACCGCTACTATATATAATGCTGTTTCAACAAAGAACAAGTACCATCTACCTATAACCAGAAGACAAAAAGTCTTCCGTAATCAGTCGAACTGTTAGGGCTGGACAAGTGCCGCCAATCAATAGTGGGTCCCTCCGAAAAAAAAAAAAAAAAGAAAAAGTACCAGAAGACAAAAGTCTTCGTAGTCAGTCGAACTGTAGAGGCTGGACTAGCGCCGCCAATCAGTATTAGGTCCCTCCGAAAAAAAAAAGTCGTTCTCCCTAAACCTGAAGACGCAAAAGTCTTCGCTAGTCAGTCGAACAGTTAAGGCTGGATAAGCGCCGCCATCGATTGTAGGTCCCTCCGAAAAAAAATTAGGAATGGTGGACATGTACTCTCGGTGACACAAGCTGGCGGTAACGTCAACAAAAAATGTTATTTTTCTATTTGTTAATATGATAATGGTAGCCGGTGTAATAGAATTTTTATTTCTTTTTTTTTTCTTGTAACTGATACAAGAGATATCAATGATAGTCATCTAAGGCTCCTAACCCCTAAAATACATAAAAAATTGATAATTGTTGTAAATTAATATTGAAGAGCCATTATTCCAACAATAAACGATATCAAGTTATAACATCAACAATCAAAGAATTGTAAAAATTGAAAAACAATAAATAACAATTAACTTAAAATAGAAAAAAATATTTAAAAAATGTATACGCACTTTCTTGCCTCTAGTACGCGGGTACAGGTTAGTAAATATGACGAAGATAGCAATATTTTATGAGCATTTAATATTTTTTTCTTTAATAAAACGTCTCATACTAGTACAATTTTGGCATTCAATTAGATTTTTAAGTCAGAATGTTGAAATCAGATACACCTATACTGTTTTATCAAAAACGATAATTCATTAACATTTTGGTTATATTTACTATCGAACAATCATAATCACTGTTGATAAGTACAAAAAGTTTATTAATTTAAGTAATAAAACGCGAGATATCTATTAAATGGAGCCAACTTCAGGATACACAACCGATTATAAATAAATAAAAGTCGAACTAATAATCATTATTGTTTTATATTATTTGCGATGCCTAAGAATTGGAATAAACAATGTACAAAAAATAATAATCGAAAAATAAATTTACCCGTGAAATTCTATAGCTTCCTTCGAGTGACAGTAGTGCTTAAGATTTTGGCATGCCTGAGAAATGTATAAGTGTGGTAAAACCTTATGTTAGTACTAAGTTGTAAACAATCATCTACAGTACTATTCCACAAACTAAAAATATGCTACGCATTCGTTATTTGAAGTCTATATGTCGTTATCAGTGTTTAATACCAAAAATATTAATGAGAGTGTAGATTGAAAAGTATTCTGCCTAACCAAGAAAATAAACACATACTAAATCAGTTATATTTTTATTTCTCTACATAATCACCATGAAGTTTGATGTAATTTTGCCATGTCCTATTTGAAGCACTTATACCGTAGAAAAAAAATGATTCTTCCTTGGAGTCATAATATGCATCTACTGCTGTTTTGATCTCGTCGCTTGTCGAAAATCTTTGACCTCCCTGCTTTTTTAGGTTTGAGGACAGAAAAAAGTCGGACGGTGCCAGGTCTGATGAATAAGGCGAATGCGGTAATGGTTCAAAGCCACAATTTTCGCTTTCAGCCATCGATTGTACAGACGTGTGATCACGGGCGTTATCTTGATGAAACAGGACTTTTCTTCCGAGCATTCCTGGACGCTATTCTTTTATTTCCTCTCGTAAACGACGTAAGGCACAGTAGTAATCAGAGTTTATAGACCGACCCCTTTCGAGATAATCAATCATAATCACACCCCTCGAGTCCCAGAATACTGAAGTCATTATCTCATTTGCCGACAAAATCGCCTTAGCCTTTTTAAGGAGTGGTGAAGCAGGTCTTCTCCACTGTTTCGATTGTTTTATTTCTGTCGTACAGTAATGAACCCATGTTTCGTTCATTGTAACGAATAGATTCAGAAAATCATCTGCATCGGCTTCAAATGACTCTAAACAGTGAAATAGTCAATCGCATCATTTTTGTTCAACTGAGACACACCTCGCGGACACCTTGTAGAAACACAATTAGATGACTATGATGTTAAGAGTTCGTTCATAAGAGATGCCTATAACTTCGGCTATCCCTCTATATTTTAATCTGCGATCTCCCATAATTAAATCAAGTTCTTTCGTAATATTTTCGTCAGTGGACGTCGAAGGCTTTCCAGAGCGGGGTCAATCTTTCACACTCTTACTACCACGCTTGATTTCTGCTATCCGTTCATAGACGGATGAATAAGACAGAGCAGAATCTCCTAAAGTGCTGAATATTAGATCATGGATGTATCATCAATGACGGCACACTGTTATAGTATATATAGTTCCTGCAAATGGAGTAAATCGAGATTTACTCCATTTGCAGGAACTATGTCCGATTGCTTTGTGAAAAATATTATAAAATCACAAGTAATCATCGCACACGTTTCGAACTTCACACAATTAACTAGTCTGAACTGAACTAAATAATAATGTGGGTAGATTTAATTTTTAGAACTGAATGAATCTGTGTTAGGCCGAGTAATTTTCTATCCACCCTCGTACACTGGGCGCGCTAAATACTCGCCACATCCAGCTACTCTGCTGTTTCTATGTCTATTTCACATTATATTAATATACTTTGTGATGTCAGTGTCATTGTAATCTGTGGCTGGCTCTGTGGTTGACTCGGAGAATTTATAATTTGAGTTTTGCGAATTTGTTCCAAGTTGTTGCTTGCTGTGAGATGTGTTGGTTGTTGCCGTAATTCATACAATAAAATTATTACTAAACAAATAATATTAGTCATCGAGAGTCGAGGCCTATAAGGAAATACTTGATTTAATATTCTTAGTATTTCGTTCCACACAAGTATTTGCTGCAAAACGAAAAGGTGTGTACCATTTGGTTAAAGTAGATATCCTTCAAGTAAAAAGTACTTAATTATATATCAAAGTACTTTACCATATAAGGTAACTTGCGTATGGCACATATGACCTACATAGATGTCCATTTCATTGTTAAAACGAACCTAAATTTGGAATTGTTATGTATGACTCATTTATATTAACGATTATGACCATTGCTCATACATTGTCTCACAAAATGCTATAATTTAAGTTTATTGTGATTTATACAATACAAAAACTAGAAATTCATAGTTAAATGATTTATTTTCATTTTTTATTTGGCATGCTAAATAGCATTATCTTCGTCAGCTCACTATCTAGTGCTAATTACGATAATGCTAAACAAAGCATCCATGGCAGTAATTTTATTTTGAGTAGTTTCTTTATTACATGCTACAATAAAAAACGAGGACTTGTTGAGGGATCACTTTGGTGGTTTAAACAATAACCTGTGGCACAAATCATCCGGAAATCAAAAATAGTGCAAAATTTGATTTATAATATAAACAACTTCATTAAAATTAATTTATAGTTTATTTTTATTGTAACATGCAGATGTCATCTCGCAAGACAGCTGGTCGCCGTGGCACAAACAAGAAGCGAGCCCAACGTGCCACCTCAAATGTATTTGCTATGTTTGATCAAGCACAAATTGCTGAATTTAAAGAAGCATTCAATATGATAGACCAGAACAGAGATGGATTTGTTGATAAGGATGACCTACATGACATGCTTGCCTCTCTTGGTATCTTATTAAATTATAGTATAAATGGATTGATTGATGGCATGACCGTGACCTATTGTGCTCTATAGGGGAGGCCTATGTCCAGCAGTGGATATGTATGTCCAGTAGTGGCTGATGATGATGATCATAAATGATTGTCTTAACTGGGCCTGTGTGACCTGGGAGGTACTTCTAACTCACATGACCCTAAAATGACATTGGAGGGGCAAAGGGTAGGAGAACACATCTAAATAATAATTATATCTATGTTAGTGGATGTTGGCAGTCACAAAAAAGGCAAGAACTGCTTCTTTCTACTGTGAAACATCAGGAGAGTTAAAGAAATAAAAAAAACCATATAATTAGGCCACTTTCAACTTACTTGAAATGTTGTTTACATCTTGTAAAATTATTTAGCATGTGTCACCTTGTTACCACTTGATTTTGTAGATATTTAATATGTAAATGGATAAACAGTGTTATATCAAAAAGGGGAGTTTAATGTTTTGTACCTTTTTTGAGGAGGAGACATGCTGTTTCTTAATTAGTTCAGTTCTGTCCAATTGAAAAAGGAACTAACTGGATTATTTACACCAATTTTTTAAAGCTTAAAAATAGGGAGTCAAAATAGTCATATTTCCGCCCCCAACATGCACTGCCACGATATTGAAAAAGGAAATGGTGTGGTTTTATGAAACCATGATGCAAGCAGCAGTGAGGTAAGCATTGCTACAAAGCAATGTGCCTGATGGACCATAAAAAATTTAAGTATCTATTAAAATATTCACTTTAAAAAAATATATTCCTAGTCACTTGAACATTAGTACAGATGGTATTTCTGAACATCTTTATAAATATTATATATTTTTATAAATCAGGTAAAAACCCAACTGAAGATTATTTGGAAGGCATGATGAATGAAGCACCGGGTCCAATCAACTTCACAATGTTCCTGACACTGTTTGGTGAGCGGCTACAGGGAACTGATCCAGAAGATGTCATCAAAAATGCTTTTGGGTAAACTTTTACTTTATTTATTAATAATTTTATGAAAGTAATATCTGTGTTGACAATACATATTATCAACAAGTATTTTCTATGAATGCTTGTTCAAATTAAAAAAGGAAAATTACAATTTATCTTATAGTTAACTTTTTTTTTGTACGCGCGTTCACCGACACTGGGTGAACGCGCGTACAAAAAAAAGGGGACCAGTGATGTGTGGGGATCGCGGTACATTATAGTGCCGAATACCCACAAAAACCACCGCGAGTGCGCGTGTGCCGCCTCTGGTGAGGTGCCCTGGAAAAAAAAAACCATCAGGGCAACTGGATAGATAGCTAGTCAGTCCCCTAAAGGACCGACGCCATCTCTATAGATTGGGTCGTCCCGCACCGCAGGACAACCCCACCGATTTTGGACAGTGCAATGTGGTGAGGTTCCCATCCTCGGCCCTTGCCCCGTGCGCAAAAGCGTCGCCTCCTTTTGCTGTTCAGTCCACTCTTATAAGACGAGTAACAGCGGCGCCTCCTCTTGCCGTTTAGTCTCCTCTTATAAGAGGGGTGCAAAGAGCAGCCCCCTCCCCAGTTCAATTTTCTTCGCCCAAGGTGTCTCGATTTACCCCAGGCTACTGAACCCTACCGCAACGACAAAGTTTAAACCATCGCGGGGATTTTATAATTAACCTATCCATTATATCTTGGCCAAGTCTAAGTGACTTATTAGAGTATTAGACTATCACGTTGCTGTTACTATCATTCAATGTAATTATGTAATTGGAGTGTGACTCATGGAGGTCAAATTTCAGGAGACCTTGATTTGGAGATACATTTTTCTTTACTCTATACGGCTATTGAAAAAGAAGCCAAACTAAAAAGCCAACCAAACCAAGAGAAAGTTATTGAAAAATAATATTATGAACCAAATTTTTTACGCGTAAAAGTGGAAGATGCTCGATTTAACTACACAAATGCAACTTAAGTCACATAGTGTTGGAATATTCGAGACACTTGGGATACATTTTTTACAATTTCATTACAGATTGTAATCTATATGTGTTAAAGTTTGTCCATATGTATTCAGTTAAGTTTCCCTAAAAGAGTAACAAACACACCTACAAACTTTAGCATTTATAAGATTAGCAGGATTAAAAAAAGGTACATTAACAATTTAAACAATATTCTAGATTACAATAAAACTGCGTTCCAATTTGCCATGGTTGCTCTAAAGCTTCTGAAACGTCGGACTAGTTAAATAATTAAACCGCGATAATGTCCGTAAAAGTAGTTTTGTTGTAATGTGTATCTTTCACGTAAACATCATTGTCTTAACATCAAAATATTCTAGATGTTTCGACGAAGAGAACAACGGCGTGATCGCTGAGGAGAGACTCCGTGAGCTTCTGACCACCATGGGCGACCGGTTCACCGACGATGACGTCGACGAGATGCTCCGCGAGGCGCCTATCAGGGACGGGATATTCGACTACGTGGAGTTCACTCGCATACTCAAGCACGGTGCCAAAGACAAGGACGAACAGTAGCTTGCCTTTGACAATCTATATTAATATGAATAACCACATGTATTTAGCTCCCAAACCTGTTATATAGCTTTGGTAAATTTACACTAATATTTGTTATAAAACTGTTTGGAACGGTTTCTATAGTTGCGCTATAAACAGTTGAATTTCTGATTTTCCCAATGCTTGGGTTACATTACAGGGAGAGTCTGGTGACCATGGGCGTGTGAAACGGCGGAAACTCGAAGAGTGCTTAAATGGACCACCGTAGAATCCGTTTTACTGGTTTCTTTGCTGTGGATATGTTATGAAATAATTTGTAATCTCTAAAAGGCATGAGGTGCTATGTAATGTAGTTTATAAGAAATGTTGCATTTCCAATTGGTTTTAAAATTAGCATTTATTACAAATTTTCTACAATACCGGATAATACATTTATGATTTGTGAACGATATGCATTGAAAACAACATAGAGGCAAGGTATACTTAAAGGTGGAAATAATTGTGTGAGTAAAATAATGATTGAACAAAAAATAATCATTCCTATTTAAAGTAAAAAAAAATGTGTGCAATTTACACACTAGAATTACGAGAGAATTAGATGATTATTTATCAGTTCTCGTGACGCATTTTCGTTTCACTGATTTTTCCAATCAATTCTAAAGAAGTTTCACTGTAACAATTATTATATTATTGGTTGTATTATTTAGATTTATGTTTGTATGTACTAACACTAAAGGTTCGATTGCTCGTATGAAACTAATAACTTTTTATAAGACATGTATTATTTAATCACACTACATATATTTGTGGTTTTCTTAAAATGCTTAATTATAAGAAACGTGTTTTATTTTCGGCTGTTGGCTGATAGATATCCGCTAATTACCAATTTATATGCGATGACAGTTTGTGCGTTACAGTTTTAGCTAATGAGCACAAATTAACGTTTTAATTAGGGTAATATAAAAATATAATTTTATCAGGCAGTGCATGAGGATATTTACGAGTATAATTTAGAAGTATATCTACTTTTTATAGCACAGCAGCAGTCGGAGCTCTTTGTTGACTTGCTTAATCATATAGCAAAAGTAGTTATTGCTTGAGAACCCGCATCCTCTTAACATTTATCAATTGCTCAATCGTACGATCCTTTCCTTACTTCGGTAGGGCCTCAACAAATGCGACTCTCTTCTTTGGAAATTTCAGCCTCCGGCTCCTTGCAGCTCTTTCCACGCGTGTCCGAAAATAGTGTTGGCAGAAGGCCAACAAAGTAATTCTGGAAGAGTTCCGTTTAAGGTACGGAACACTAAAAGAGATCAAAAATGTTAAAATTTAAATGAGCGTTTGTTCGATATAATGACACAATCAAACCTAGTAGCTTGTAGTAAAAACGCAACAAGCACTTATTTTTATTTATCACAAACTTTTCATGGTTTAATCTAAGTGTGACATAAAGCTTTGCCTTCCTTTTTAATCTCAGCCCATTCCAGGACGTGGTGTATGCGCATGTGAGAACTTTCATTCTTTACTGTAATAAAAAGAAAATATTTATTGTGGGAGGACGATTTTGCACACAGATAATATAGATAGAGAAAGGAAGCCAACATAAAACGCGCCCGTTTCAGTCAAAAGAGAGCAAATGTGGCTTACTCTCTGTCTGTCTCCTTTCATTCATTTCTCTGCACAATGCGCATGTGAGATTACAGACATAAAAATGGTAATGCATTCTCATCTTCCTTCTCTATTAACGAAGACGGGCACAAGCTGTCTTATAGGTATATGGCACAGACACCTCTCCTCTATCTATGTTGTTTTCTTATGTGATCTTCACGCAGTACACCATCAGTATTTGGTTGTCTTGGTGTTCATTGCAAAGGCGCAGGAGCAGCTGTAGACGTATGAGGGCTGCAGGTAAGGATGATAATAAATTGTAAACAAATACCTGCAATAGTGAAGAGATAAAGCGAATCGAGTTTTTTTTATTGCAGTGGGGGCAAATGAGAGACCACATGAACAGTCTCTCCGGATTTATTCTAACAGGTATTCCAATTTACTACTGACAACTAAAAAGACAATCCACGTAATGGCACTTTGATATCCCTTCTTCTTAGCCCTAACTTAAACGTTCACGGACGGCCTTAACAGTTTTGCAAGCTGACTAGTCCGTTAGAAACCTTCACGGTAAATTGGTCAATTTGGCGTGAAATTTTCCAGACTTTTGGTTACTGGACTTTGAGTTTAGACTGGTTTTCGTATTTTGAGATCGGATTGTATTGTAAAAGACCTTAAGGGACAAAATACCTAAGTAGTAAGGTCGGTTTAAATTGTTTTTTCCTACCTATGACTCTTACAAATTCTTTGCTAGGTAAATCGTATGGTTTCCACTTCGGACGTCCGATTCTAAAATGAGTGGTGGACGGAATTCCTTTTTTAGCTTCCTGTAAGCAAACAATATAAAATAATTAATTTACCTATAATTTGCTGCCCCTTGGTAAGTTAACAACTAATAACGTTAATTAGCTTACGAGAATGTATCCTCGGTATCGACATAATTAAGCACTACCTACATATTTATACAAATTACTACATTGATGACAGTATCTGAGCCTATAATTACAAAATTTGTATATATCTAACCATTACTTTATTAATTTTCCTTCATTAATGGAATTTAAGTCACTCCATCTGCTAGAAAATCAAACTAAAGGAGAGACCATAAACCTAAAATCTTGTGCTTCAACTCTAGGACTTTTATTGCAAGGAATTAAAGAAAAAGACGGAGGAAATTGCCCGCCAGTGTGTTTGCGTCTCCATGACATCGCCCGGTCCACACGGCGCGTATTTCCAAGGCTGCTTTGCGAGTGTGGGTTTGAAGTGATAAACCACGAACCCTATAGTCGAGACTTGGCACCCACTGATTATTTTTGTTTCCAAAAAAAAAAAACTTTCCGCATGGGTAACGCTTTGACGACGATAAAGTGCTGGGCATTTCTCCGCCAAGGAGGAAAGGAAACTTGTTAATACCCTGTAAAAAAATATTTTTACAGGGTATTGCACTTGAACGTGGGCGCTACGCCCGCTTTGGATGACTCGTTGAACCGGCAATCTCTCCCAAATCCGCCTACAAGGCGAAAAATCCCTTGCCCATCATAGTACGTCACCGTACTGCCTAGACTTTAATTTCCAGTGCTTTAAATGGCTGGGCCATAACGCTCACGGACGCCAAGTCCTGTAACTACGGTATCCACGTACACGTGGATAACTGAACCGACCGTCGTAGTCGGAATAACCAAGGGACTCACAACAGTTCATCGACAACCTTTAACGCCAGCAAGCAAGGCAATTTACAGAATTCGCGAGCTATGTTATGTAATTTAATCGATATACCGGTTGAGGCCCGGCGTAAACGCACATATCACGGACAGTGACACAACTGTCAGCGATACGGACATCCCGCGCGCAAATTGCGGCATGATAATTACGAGTTAAGCCCGGTTCCCTCAGGATAGTAACGTTCACCTTGGTTCAAGCCTTGTTGTGGCAGTGGGGCTCAGTAGCCTGGGGTGATCCGAGACACCTTGTGCGAAGCTAATGGAACCGAGGAGGTGTATGCTATTTGTACCCCTCTTATAAGAAGAAGGGACAAAAGAGCAAAAAAAAGGGGCGGCGCTATTGCGCACAGGGCAAGGGGCGAGGCTGGGAACCTCCCTCAATTGCACTGTCCCAAAGTTGGTGGGATTGTCCTGTGGTGCGTGCGTACAACTACATCTGTGGAGGTGGCCTTGGTCCCTTAAGGGGCTGACTAGCCGTCGAGGTGTCCTGATGATTTACTGTTCCGAGGCACCTCACCAAAGGCGGCACTGATCGCGGTGGTTTTTGTGGGTATTCGGCACTATAATGTGCCGCGAGCCCCACACACCACTGGACCCCACCCAGGGCCAGTGAAGGCGCGTAAATGTGTTTCCTCGTGTCAACAAAAAAGAAGGACAGTAACGTTCAATGCTAACGGTATCCGCAACAAAAAAACTCGACATCTGTGTTTTCTTAGAGAAACACAATATCGACATGCTAAAATAGGTGTTGCAGGAGACGTTTTCAAAACCGTGTTATAACCTTCACTAAAACGGTTGTCGACTACACCCTCCAAAAAGTACATTAAATTATTTTTCAATCGAGTTATCTCGACAACATCCCGAATACGATAGAGACCTGAAGCTGCCATCGTGGCATTTCATTCACCATATCTATATCACGATCACAACGACCCTACATAGACATTTTGATCTCCCAAAAGACACAAAAGAATTAATTCGCATAAAATACCGCGCGAGACGAGAATACAACCGGAATCCGTCCGAAGGTAAAAACAGACCTTCGACTTCTCCAAAGTGAAGTAAAAATCTAAATAGATTTAATTTGCAATGGGCGCGGGATCGCTTCTAGTAGTTCTAACTAAGTAGTGTAACCTAGTGTGTGTGTATGTAAAATAATATGCCTATGACACGGATACAGCATATTAACCCGGTCCCTCGGGCCCTAAAGACCGAAAGCCGACTATAACTATACCCTCCTCCCATCCGACCTAATTTTCAATGCAATGGACGACGATAAAAAAGCCGGGATTCTAGCAGACGAACTAGAATCTCAATATATCCTATCTCTAAAGACAAGGCGATACTCCTCATAAAATATCCCGTCTCTATACCTGACCCTGGACCTGACGGAATCACGAACAAAGTGCTTACAATCTTGCTACCCCTTTTAATAAAGCGCATAGTGTGCATATTTAACGACCTCCTTGAGGGATGCACGTTCCAAGACATGGAAAGAAGCCACTGTGATGGGTATTCAGAAGCCAGGCAAGCCTACCGTCCAATAAGTCTTCGTTCGGTGGCCAAGCTCTACGAGGGAGTTCCCCTCGCACACATCAAAGATGTAATAAGGGACAAGTAATTCTTCATAGACCATCAATTCTTACAGTATAGAAGTACACCAACTCACAGAATATGTACTAAGGGGATTAAACCGTAAAAATAAACACCCGCCATGGGCCATCTACTTCGACGAAGCGGGGTAGGTTTTACATAGCCTTTATTATCTAATAAGTGCTAAAAGTAAGATGTCTCTTAGAAACAAGCTTTACAAAGTCTATATCCGCCCGACACTGTCATATTCCAGCGTAGTATTCGCTCACGTGATAGACCCTACGAATGGCCACTGGCTGCCCGTGGTACGTACGCAATCTCGATCTACACAAGGACTTTGAATTGCCTTCTATCAGAGGTCACTTTAAAGGCATCTCTCTACTAAGTATTTCGATCGGGTACCTCGTCACTCCAACCCTCTCGTTACAAATCCAGTGGAATATGATCCAAACATCGTATCGTATCGTCTAGTCGTCCCAGACACGTTCCGTCGGACGAGTAACATTACGACTACTGTCAAACAATTTCAGCAAACATGCTCTCAGACACGACAACACACACCCGGTGTAGGAACACGCCGAGATCCCCGGGAAACATAAACGTCAACCCAGACAGTCAGTAAGTCAGACAACAGCACTCACGTTCGTATGAACAGTCCGAACGATACCTTCAGAGTAGGGACTAATTCCAATACGATTTGCGATTTGTCGAGCCAAATAGTGAGGCGCCATTATCTGAGCCGTTACCGTAACCTAACAGGTACTGCGGTACCTATTAGGTATTCCGCGACTACCGCATGCGATCTTTTTCTTCTTTACTCGTTTGAGGGTGATAGGTGGTACGGGCCCCCAGTCATGATCCTCCCCATAAGCGAAACGTCCATCCACTAAGCACCCATTGATGTGATCGCAGGGAGCCCGAGAGAACATCTAAAACTGTTTTTTGGGACCCGCAACGCATCTAATCAGAAGTAAGTAGGAGGAGTGGGAAATAATTCAAATATCACTCCCTAATCAAAGCGGAGACAGTACAACACTGCAATGGCTTATACAAGCCGTGAAAAAAAGGGCAGTCAGGTGAAGCCCAGCTGCGATGCCCCACGGAGGTGTATATAAATAAGTTACGTTAACATTGACTACTCATTATATATGGAATATTACAAGGAATGGGAGGGAGATTATGTTTACTTGTTGCCGGTAACATTTATGACAAAATTATTTGAAATCGTGAAAGTTTCTCACGTTGTCCACGAGGTCACTATATTAAACTACTCCAGTAACACTAAAAATTTTATCAAGAATTATATTTCCCTCATCTTGCTAAAAACTATATTACCACAAGATATAATAATAATAATATCTGTTTCCTTACCACACCACGTTGGCCTAGCCCTGTGCTTAGTACCGTTAGGACTTGTGTTATGGAAATATATTTAATTTTTTTTTTATAAATTTAAGAAACTTTTATATATTAAAGATATTTATTACAGAAGTACATATATAAATATCCATGACCTAGGCGGGATTCGAACCCGCGACCTCTGGCATAACACGCGGCCTAACCGCCACGTTACCAACTGAGCCAGCCGGTCGTCACATGATATGCGGTTTTTCTTATTCGTCACCTTTAATCGAGCAGTCGCAGAGAGGTGACGGTATTAATTCCTCCTAAACACCTCCGACCCCAAACCTAGTCTCTCATAGCAACCTGATGAAGCTGCATTGGGGTTCTCTTCGTTTTCACAGCATGTGTTAAGGTTCGAAAAAAAAGTCAGTGATCAGCATAGAAATAATATAGATAGTGAAGGTATGCCATAGATGGCAGTACCAATATCACGGCGAGTCGCGTTCTAGTTAAATAGAGAAGTGAAGTAAGATAAGTAGTATCCATTACGATCTTAGTCTAACTAATCATGCATTAGTGAATCACGTTTTCTATGTTCTCGCCGAGGCCAGCCTGTCGCTGTAGGGATGCTGTTGTCTGCTGATCAGGGACCTGCCAATTATGGCTGAAAACTAAAACTATCCCGCAGGGCTTTAGTCGATATTGCACTCCCGAATGACGAGTTCGAAATACGGCCTAGGAGCCACCCGGGTCCAGAGATATAATCAGTAAAAGGAAGGGTAGGTCCCCCCCCTCCCCACGTCAACGAAATAAAGTTTTCTTTCAAACCAATAGCAAATTCACTAACTTGTTCCCAAATATTACGTCTGATGATTTCAGGTTCCTGGCGGTCGGATCTCTGTGCTTTAGGATTGTAATCAGGCGGGTGGTACAGCATATCGTAAGCAGATAGCGGCTTGTTCACCGGTCGCCATTTTGTATTGAAAAATGTTTCTTTCGATACCGGTATGATCATTTGAGTAATCAAACGATCTTCCGATAGAATCGGCATGACCGAAGAATTTGCTCTGAATGTAAAAAAGGGAAAAAAATCATATCTATGCATAAAACTCTTTCTTTCTTGAACTTGGAAGTTAACAGATATTCGAAAAAAGTTGGCTGGGGATAACTCTAAGCGCGCTATATAGTTTCATCCCCATAATCATGATCAGAACACGTTTCAATAATTTTTAGAATTAGGTACTGTCTGTTTGTGTTTATTTGAGATCAAAAGAAAATGGTTAAATCTATTTTCAGTTTTCAATTAAGGGTCGAATGAAAGTTGAAAATACGTTCAGTTTTCATGTAGGCTTTCGTGTACTTTTCTAAATCTAGATCTCATTACAGTAAAACTACCTTACTTGCTGTAAAGCTTCTGAGACGTCGAACTAGTTCAATAATTAAATAAACCGCGACAAAATCCGTAAAAGTAGTTTTATTGTAATAAGTCACATTCGCGTAAACATAAGTCATCAAAATCTAGACCTGTCCGGCCTATTTATGGCGTAGGGCGTATAGGGACACCTCCTGGTGGTACAGAGGTGATTCCATAGATATTATTATATATAATGTTGATAGAGAAGAGAAGCCAGCTTAAAACGCGTGTAAGACGAAAAGGATGGCAAATGTAGTTCACTCTCTGTCTCCCTTTTTCATTCCTTTCTTTCTGCGCAATGCACATGTGAGATTAGAAAGACAATGATAGTAAAGTATTTCACATGTTCCTTCTCGATTAATCAAGGCCACTCGCCGTCATATATCTGCTAAATAGTATACATTTTTTATAGTATAGGGGGTCAAACTTACAGTCGAAGACTCTTAACAACTACCGAAGCGCATGA
Source organism: Eumaeus atala (assembly GCA_017140195.1). Taxonomy (NCBI): domain Eukaryota; kingdom Metazoa; phylum Arthropoda; class Insecta; order Lepidoptera; family Lycaenidae; genus Eumaeus; species Eumaeus atala. The sequence continues at coordinate 605,797 of JAFELO010002788.1, forward strand.
ACATCCGCACAATTATTCTGCCTATTCGTTGCCGTCCTTTCCACCTCTCCTCTAATAGCTTCCTCTATCTATATTATACGATATATCTACGGGTTTGATAAATTCTACCCTACTCGGGTTAGCGGCCCTCTCTTCCCAAGGCCATATCTGTGAAGCCCTCAAGCCAATCATCATTCTAAGCCCGGCCCCGAATAACGTTGTGTTTGTGTAAAAAATACGCTAAGGTGCAGGTGGGTAATAGAAAATAAATTACCTTGCAAGTCAAGTTTTGTTGTTATTACCACATTATGTTTTAATTTCAACGATTTTTAGGCAGCGTTGTTGCCAAAACTTGAAACTAAGGACAAATTATTTATACTTCGTTTTAGTAATTTATTACCATCACAATTGTCAATTTGAGTGTCCATAGCACCATAGATATATATTATAAAAAGTGCAAAAAATAGTATTACTACCAATAAACAGATAATACAGGATTCCATTTAGTTTAAAAAAACAATCTAAAATAAGTTTGGATATAGATCCTGCTGATCTGAAGGTTTTTGAACGGCTTGCGTTTATTGACCTGATGATGAGGTTTTTGAACGACTTGCGTTTATTAGCCTGATGATGAGGTTTTTGAATGGCTTGCTTTTATTAGCCTGATGATCAGCAGCGCCTGGCTCACAAACAGTGAACTCTACAAGCAGTTTCCCTGAGCCCAGCTGGTTCTCAACGGAAGGTCCCGCAGGTAGCTTAGGAGGAACAGGCTTAACTCACAGAAGCACATAGTATAGTTTTTTTTTTATTTCGCAGGGAAATGCTTTATGCACTTTCTGCGATCCTGGGTGGGATCCATTGGTGTCGGCGCTCACCACCTTGGTGACTAGCCTGAACTATAAGGGAGATGACTCCTAAGGGGCAGCGCCTCTATGGGGGACAGATGGGTAGAGAGGCAAAACGTATTTTATACCAGTCTAAACCTTATTGGCGTAGCAGTAATTGACACTTATAAACAGTTATTTTTTTTTAAACAGAATCAAGTTATCCTCTATCCCTGTTTCAATATAAAGACAGAAATCAAAGATATTGTACCACTACAGTCCCTAGCTCATCTAATATTTTTAGTTATAAAATAGTTAAATTCCATCCAAAAATGACAAAAGTTGCAGACAAGAGATGTTTTATGCAACCAAATTACACGCGTATGCCAAATTTTATAAAAATCGGTTTTACAATTTCGGTGTCAACTGCGGACCAAGACCGTGACATGATATTTTTATATACAAAAGAATATTAAGTACTACTACGACTCTATTACATTTATTAATACAATATAATAATACACATAATATAATAAACGTGATTGTCTGGATTTGAAGCTGCGACTACTCATGTGTAGTGGATAATAGCGTCTAGTTGCACTGAACCTAAACGAACATTGCAATTTGTCTACCGAACAATCGGAATTGTGTCAGCTCCGATATGGGGCACTGATAACTACTCCCTTATCCAACTTCCAGCTTCATCATCAGACCATGGATGTAATCTGAGCCTAAAGTCCTTTTATAGATAAATTAAACATTGCTTCACGTGATTGGGTTCCGATATTTTAATTAAGAGTTCTGATTACCATCGTAGTTTAGGCCTAAAGTCCTAACTCCTAGATGATATCTAGTATGTAGTTGAAATTTAACGAGCACGCCAGATGTGATCACCTGAACAGTGATTGTGTGATTGGAAAGTAAATGTGGTAAGGGATCATAAGAGCATTTTTTTGTTTCCTGCTCGATCGATTTCACTCCTCATTTTTATTCATAGCGCGTACCCTAAATTGTTCCTGTGAAGTAAACTCCAAAGAATAATTTAAAATCCTTCAAAAAAAGGTTTGCCATGATTAGATGCTCTATTTGCAAATTGGCACTTGACACTTTAAATGACAGCCACAGGCGTTCAAACAAATACAATATTATTTTGAAATATTTTTAGCAATTTATAATTCCATACAATATAACGATTAGTAAGAAATTGTTCATAAATTATGCGATATAAATAGTAGTCAGTAATTACATTTTTTTTTCTTTTTATTTGACGAATAACAAATTTGTTTAAGTAAATTTTGGTATTTTGGTATTTTGGTTAAACTTATCAAATTCCCATAACTTTGCTTATCTAAAGTATTACAATAGTGTACAAATTGTATCTTATGTTGTTATAGATAAAATGTAATATGAACTGCCTTGCTATTATTACCCAAGATACACTACAGTAACTGAAAAAAATAACTTGATTAAACCCAGGGTAAAATACGATTGCAATTTACATTTGCGGTAAAATATACCAGGATAAAATATACCTAATTTCTTAGGTACATTATAAAATTATGTAAATTTAAATATACTATAAAATATAACATTTAAGTCATTAAACGCAAAGTACGAGTTTTTGTTCTGGAACCTTTCATAAAATCATAAAACGTGTCCTTCATTATGAGCAAAAAGAAAAACAACAAAAATGTAAATACTTTGAATCAAAACCTAGACAAACAAGACCGTCCGGTAGAATGTCATTGTTCAAATGAGAAAAATAGTTGTTCATCCTTATATAAAAATAATTTGAATGCTCCACAATACAACAGGAGTCGGCTGACAATACATGGTCAACTCGGGAGGGTAGCTAACGACAATTATACACTAAAATATTCCGCTAAATTAGACGACGTACCGTGTAAGTATAAGGCTATTTACATAATATGAGTACCTACTTACACCTACATAGTAAAATAATTGATAGACTTAGGTATCCACATACTAAAACGTAATTTTATAATATTTATTTTCTTACAGTATCTACTAATTATATGTCTTCATATAAGAAACCTAATGAAGACTATCAACAGAAATATAAAACGTAAGATTATTTCCTATTTTTAAAAGAAGTGTCCCTACCTACCGCATTACAATTCTATCACACAGCAAGCCATTACAAAACTAGTGTTTTGTAAGCTAGAATGGGGACCCATTTAACTTAAATCATGAATCCAAAAAGATTATACTTTATTTACATCGGCATAAACTTTAACACCTTTACAGTATAAATTATAGCCACACCACATAAAAACCTATTTTTTGAACAAAGTGATAAATAAAAGATAATAACTTTATGTATTCACTTTAAACTGAATAACGGTTAACTTATCAATTCACAGGTTCGCATCACATGGTGTTCAAGTTAACTTGAACTTATGCGGCTCTTTTTACCAACAAGATAAAACCACTACTAACAGCAATAATCAAGCCATTCAATGTAATTTTGAAGTAACCGCGGAATCTAGTCCTACAAATAGTAAAGAAGCACTTAATGTTGTAAAAAAGTGTAAAAGTCCCGTAGTTGTAATAACTGTATATCCAAGGTCGGATGTTAAAAATAGTTCAGATAAGGTTTTGCGTCGGACGAAATCAACTTCGAGAAACGTTAATAAGAAAAGTATAAAAAAAGATATCATGCGTCAAAGTAAAAAAAGCCGTTCTGCCTCACCATCACCAAAAAAGTCGAGAAATATAATAGAGCGAACTAATAATTTGAATAAAGAAAGAGAAATTACCAAATCTAAAACAGGGCGAAGATTTAGAAATGAAATTAAGGCTACAAATTCTACCCCGAAAAAATTGAATCGTAGTATTGGTTCGTGTCCTGGGTCGTGTCAAAATAATGATACTAATACTACAAAAGTTAAGAAAGCGTTGGTGGAAAATTTCATAAAAAACATAGACGCAGATAACGATGATTATAGCAAATTTCTTCTTTCCTTTCCCAAAGCAGATACTTCGAAAATAACAATTGATTTAGAAGGAGAGAAAGAACATTATGATGTTGTCTTTGAACAAAATCAATTAAAACCACATTCTTTAACGGTCCATAAGACTGTCCCAGAAAGATCAAAAAATAAATCTAAATATTCTAATAATATATCATCTGTAGAAGATTTTTTGATGTTAAAAGATAAAGTTATCAATGACACGTCACATGTGAAGTCTAAAAATAAAGATCTTGTAAGTATCATATTTGTTGACCTTGTACTCATGAAAGAGTATTTTTGTCACTCAAATTTGATGACAGTAGGTTAAAAAAAGAACAGTAGTTCCATGCTGCATTGCAGCCGAATTGGAATGCAGGACGAGGAAGTGTGCCTGAAATGTGATAGCTATGCTGTTAATTTTAATAGCTATGCATTCCTTCTCCCCATTTCTTATGTAGTAGTACTTCATCAGCTAAATTAATAATTCAGGGAAGAAACAAATTTACTCCCTGCCTCCCCATTAGGAAACTGGCGAGCAGATGTGTTGGGAAGAAATAAATATTCGTTGTAAATGCTCCTTTACTCCTGATCTATCTTTCCACGTATTGCCTAATATCGCACGATGTTTACAAGTTTGGAGCCGAATTAGATGGAGATGGTAGGAAGAGAGCTATTACAAAAGGTTAATAAACATTAGCAATTATCAAAATGTTTCGCTAACCGTTGAGAGAATTTGTCGACATGGTCCGTCTGCCTTTACAAGAGTACCCTAAAGCCAGGAATGATCATAACACAATTTCGTGTTGCTAACTGGCTCTGGAGTTTAGTAATTGTTAGATATTCGATTGAAAAATGAATAACATCATAAAGTGTGTGATAACTACATGATTTAAAATAGGTAGCATTTGCCAAGTGCCATACTATTATATATTTTCAGCGAATCCCTCACAGAAATAAATTGGAAAGCATTCAAGACAGCTTAGAATTGAACCACAGGTAAAATCCTCAATATTTAGTATAGTACAATATAACACGAGGTACTGAATATTCTAACCCCCACCAAAACTTTGTTCTCAGTCGAGAGATCAAAAGTGGTCACAACTTGAGAAAAATCGATAAGAATAACTGCAAATCGAGTATATCAGGTCAGTAGCAGGTGCTTATTTTACTTCTTTTATGAGATGGGGCAAAATGGTTTATGATTAGGTTAGGTGGACTAGGCGTCTTGAGACAACACGTCTCAAGACACACAAGCCCCCCTCCTCTCCTCTCTCCTCTTTAATATAAGATACACTAACTTTGTTTACATTATCTAGTTTGGTCCAATCTATCTTAGTAATAAGACCAGAATTACCAATAATAATAACTTGGATTTTGCCAGGATTGAGTTTTGATCTATGAGCAGTCTCTCTAGTCCTGTCTAGCGAATACATACAATATTCAAGTCGAAAATGAAAATGTTATAAACGTTCCTTTATTTATTTTGTTAAAGTATACTCTACTCTCAAATATTTTAATGGTAGGCCGTACAAAACATTACCGCGGCGACAACTGCTCACTTCAAGATCCAAATTTAAGAGATGTGGAAATTAAAAAATTACTGGGACTTCTAAGAAATCAACATAAAGATAGAAGTAATAGCAGTGTAAGTAGTATAGAAGAAATCCTCCTAGCACATAGGTTAAAGAGTAGTCCTTTAGAAATGGAGATAATATAGATAGAGTAGGGATGCCATAGACAATTATATGACAGCGACTGGCCATCGTCGTGGCGAATAGAGAAGGAAGATGACAAACTAACTTTGCCTTGTTACTAAAACCATCTTCATCTATCTCATCTCGCATGAGCATTCTACAGAGAGAAATGAATGGAAAAAGAGAGACAGAGAGTGTACTACATTTGCTGCCTGTTTCAATTTAGACGGCCGAATTTTAGATTGGCTTCCTTTCTCTATCTATATTATCTCTACGCTCTTAGACGTTAGTTGCTACGCATTGTTATAACTATATATGCTACGGCGAAATTGCTTCGTTCGTTTTCACTGGTGTCAATCTATATTAGGAATGTGAAAATTTCGATAAATTATTTGGATTGAATTGTTACGAATCCAGAAAAAGGTCGGGAAAATTTTGAATTTATCCGTTTAAATGAAATATTCCCATGTATATATATATATATATATATATATATATATATATATTTTAGCAGTTAAATAAATTAATAGTGCAATGAGGATTGCACACGCCAATTTATATTGCTTAAAAATAATATGTGGAGGAGGCAAGGCAAGGTTTGTAAGGATCATGATAATCTTGATATGAGACGCCCCGTTTTCTCTGCCTACCCCATTAAGTAACCGGCGTGAAGGTGTGTGTTAAAATAAGAGTTTATAAAGTACGTTCCAATGTAGGATTGACTGATTCTGTCTTTTTGTTTTTATTTGATTTTCTTTTTATTTTTTTAACAGGTTTAATTCTTTTTTCAGAAATTGGACAAATTTGTAAAAAGGTGAAGTACCTTTTTTATTTAGCATAGAGAGGGGGCAAACGAATAATTTTCACAATTACCGACGCCCATGGAAATTCGCACATTTGTCGTGTGTGTGTTGCCCTTCTCGCTCCCAACATCATAATCACTCTATAAACCATTTAACTCGTTTCACACGAATCGAGGAATTACGCCACCGTTTTTGGGCCAGATGGAGTAAATAGTACGTTTCTGAACTTCAAAAGCGTACTAAGTAGCGTTTACCGAAGGCAGAATTACAGCTCAATTCCTTAGTAGTAATAAAGGAGGACCATTTAGCACTTTTGGAATAGAAGTTGGGAAGAACATAAATACTAATTTCAAAATTATTGTCTTGGTTTTGAATTTGGGATATTATACATATAAGTGGTTAACGTAGACATACTCAGTGGGCGTGTGCTGTGCAGTGCCTACTGACAGTTTACCAGTCAGGAATTTCAAATGTAAAAGTAGGTTATTTTAAATTATTTATTAACGTACAATTTTTGATTTAATATATCATTGCAGGGCAGTAACAAATTTTAGTACGACCACTTTGATTTTTCCAAATTCTACCCATGTTCCAAAAGACAACGGTGATCAAATCAAGGATTTTAGCAATAACATTCAAAATAAATTTCCCAATAAACTATTTAGAGTGCTAACAAAGGCTGAAACGAACCAAAACATATCGAACATATTAGAACTAAACTATGATCCTCAACAGCCTCTGGAAACGCCAAACAATTACATTCTTTGCAAACTACAAAATGAATTACACAATTTAGTTCTTAATCACAATTGTGTATTTTTGCAAGTCAAGAAGGTGCACAGGCGTAGGTCAAACAATATTACAAAAAAGCAACCTAGCAATCTTAACAAAAGTGCCGCCTCTCCAGGCCTATATAACACAAATACAAAATATATCAATGGAATGAACGAAGTGACGATGAAACGAACGATGAACGACGTGCACATTGATCAAGCTATCCAAACTGAACAAAAGAAGATAAATTATGAGAAATGTCTTCAAACTGAAATGATTGATTATTTAGAAAGTGAATCAGTAATATATCTAAAGCACGATAAAAAGTTGAATAGCGATAACACTTTTCTTAAGGTTGATTCGGAAAAAAAAATAAAACAAACTGATACTATTGCTAGTTCTAGATCGACCACACCAGCAAAAGAACCTCAAAATGTTTATAATACCTTTTTAACACAGAACCTTCAGCCATGTTATATTAATATAGAAGGCATTGCTACTAAAACTAAAAATGTTGTAAAGGATGTTGAGTCTGTTCAATATATTTTCAAAGGTAAATTATTTGCATTAATTCATTCATCGCGTAACAGTTATAGCTTTTCAGGCAACAAGGCAAAGTTTTGGTTCGAAAGCGGAACAACCTCCCCCCCCCCCATCTCCCGCAGAGAGATGCATTCCATTAAAAGAGTCACCTATACTATCTTGATCGGAGGTAGCTTAGATAGGTCTCGGAATAAATGGTTGGCGCCTCGCGTTTACGAGGAAACATTTGTCTTGAGACATGTCGCAACCTATTACATATGTGCCCTAGTGAATTATATATGTCGCGAGACAATCCAGAGAGATATAAATTGGTGTTTCGCGACATGTCTTGAAATATTTGTTGTTTGGTGAATACGAGTTTTTAATGTTCTTGGTTTGCGATTCGTATTTCAACGTAGGTAGATCTTAATTTTAAAAACTAATTTAATTGTGCATAACATTGTAGATACTAGAATACAAAATTAGGGGCGAAGTTTGATTAAATTACAGTTTTATTATATTTTGGCGCTAAGTGTGTAAGGCAGTAGGTACTAATAGCGAATTACATCTGAAAAAAAAAGAATATAATATAACCTTAGGTATATGTTATATCCAATTAAAATTACTATTGTATTTTTGAAGTTATCGTTTCAGTATTTTACAATTTTTATATTAATCGTTTTCAAATAAAATATTTCAGGGCACAAAAGATCTGTAACGCCTAATCTTGGGACATCCACAATATCAAAACAGCCAAGTTCATCTAGAGCTATTGAAATAAAACCCAGTAAACTAAGAATAAAACAGCATTTTCTGCAGAGATTTATGGCTTATATAGTTATGAGGTTTCGTCACGATTCAAAAGCAAGCCTTAGGCAAAGCGAACAATACAAATTGCCAACTGAAAACTCATCTATAGATTCCTACGAAATAAATACTTCTCTGGCTGTAAGTACGTAATGAAATATACTTCGTATTTGTATTTTCAACGCAGTAAATACCTACTTAGAGGTTTCACTGCCTTAAGCTGACGCTTACGCAACGTGAATACGCGCGCGTGCAACAGGACCGCAAGAAAATGCACGGGACGGGTGGTCGTAGTGGGAGCTTCTTGCCTATCCAGTCTCTCGTAAATAAATTTGATTGTGAAAGAGGGGAAGCATATTCCTTCCTGTGAGAGTGAAAGGGAGGAATATGCGACGTCCATTGCTGTACAGACAATTTTTTTTTGACGCTGGGCAACGCATTTACGTCCCCCGGTGTTGTGTGGGGCTCGAGTGATATTACAGTGCCAAATACCCACAAAAACCACCGCAAGTGCTACCAGAGCTGCCTTTGGTGAGGTGTCCCAGAACTACAAATCATCAGGGCACTTGACTCGCTCCTCCACAGAAGTGTTCTCCCGCACCATACGACAAGCCCATCAACTTTGGTACAGTGCTATGGGGCGAGGTTCCTATCCTCGCCCCTTGCCACGTGAGCAAAAACGCCATCTCCTGCTCTTTAGTCCCCTCTTTTTGTGAGATGTATGGGTACACCTCTGACTACTGAGTCCCCTCGGCGAGGCTTCAATTATGGTGGTATGCTGCACAGAGCTGCTCAATAGATTGCGCTGTCGCTGTGTCCAAGCGGTCAACGGTTTTGCGTACCATCTGCCATGCCCACTGCCACTTAAACTTGCTGATCGGGGTAGCGATTTCGGTGGCTTTTGTTCATCTACGGATATTCCCATTGCTGATTTAATCATTTAGATAAACACTGACCATTGCCCCTTCCTTGCTCGTTGGGTCACCTTGAGCATTCTTACGAGGCCCATAGTTGAAAACCGTTACTGTGCCAGAATGCATCGATCACTTTTTTTTCTCCAAGTTCTAATCGTACTAATTTTGAAAAAGGTGAGGTTCCAACCTTGAGTGTGTTGGGTCCAACATGGATATTTGACATAATTTTCGTCTTATCCACTTTTATTATACGAGGCTGGATCTAAAAGTTCTAAGCCTGACCAAGAAAGTGAAAGAAACGTGGATCTAAATTTATTTTTATTTTTCGACATAGTCTCCATCTAGTTCAACACACTTCTTCCACCTGACCTGCAACTTGTTTATCCCCTCGAAAAAAAAGATTTCGGAAGGTCGGCGAAATAATCGTTTACTGCGACTATCACCTCACCTTTGGTCAAAAATTTCGAGCCACCCAAATGTTTTTTTAAATTTGGAAATAAATGATAATCCGAGGGGGCTAAATCCGGCGAATAAGATGGGTGGGGCAGCAATTCGTAGCCACAATCATGGATTACAGACATTCAACCGAAGTGTGAACACGTGCATTGTCTTGATGAAACAAAATTTTCTTACGCAACATTCCCGGCCTTTTTTCTTTTATTTCTTCCCGGAGTCTTCGTAAAAGGTTACAATAATAACTAGAATTTATAGTTTGACCTTTCGGTAAATAATCTACAAAAATAATGCCCTTCGCATCCCAAAAGACAGAAGCCATGACTTTGTTAGTCGACAAAACGACCTTAGCCTTTTTCGGTGTAGGAGAGTCTGATCTTTTCTACTGTTTGGATTATTGCTTTGATTCAGGAGTATGGTGCCAATGGAACCCAGCTTTCATCCATGGTAACAAATCTATACAAAAAGTCCTCGGGATCAGTCTCAAAAAGTTCCAAACAGTCTCGCGAAATTGTGTATCGAACTGGTTTTTTTTCAGCTGAAAGCAACCTCGGGACCCAGCGAGCAGAAACCTTATGGAACCCCAACTCTTCCATTATTGTGAGTTGCACCTGGCCATAACTAATGTTTGTTATCTCAGCTATCTTACCAATGGTCAAACGTCGGTCACCCAATACGAGATCACAAATTTTATCGATGTTTTCTTTCGTGGTAGAGGATGTAGGCCTTCCACTCCTAGGATCATCTTTAATGCTCTCCCGACAGCGCTTAAACTCAGCTACCCACTTCTTGACACTGGAATACGATGGAGCAGACTCCCCCAAAGTGCTCACCATATATTGATGGATGTCTTTTGGTGATAGGTCTTTTATATTGAGGTACTTAATGACTGCACGGTGTTCAATTGTCTCCATTATTGAAAATGGCGTCAGATTGCTTCAAAGAAATAATCACAGAAAATTTGTATTGTGCAGTATCGGAATGGAACTGCGCACAATAAATCAGTATGACACATACTAACAAATGACGGTAGATTTAAAAAGATGTCATAACTCCATGTAGGTTAGGCCACGAACTTTTAGATCCACTCTCGTAAGTTAACATTAATAGTTAAGTAGAAACTTAATTGAGGAACTTAACCTACGTGGGCTCAGTAACCAGTCAATTAAATACCTAGTCCCTCCCTTCCCAGGAGCTTGAAGACATCTACTAAAGTAGCGGTGATCTGTTTTTGAGATTACCTGCTGTAATAATATTGACACTACGCAATCAACGTGCAAAAACTGAGGCCAGTGATCAATAGAAGCACGCACTCTTTCCCCGTGGAAATTCTTCAATGTTAATCGTGTGGATTATTTTAGGGACTCCAAATTATCATGGCGTTTAGTGTAAGCTGTACTCTCTAAAACTACTAGACTATGGCCTGCCTTCAGGCCTGATGAAGTCCAAGATGTTCGATTCAAAGTAAGAATGTGTTGTCTGAATTTTATGACCCGTGCGCCAAGTCTTTCTGGAAGGACCATACTTGGTTATTGAACATGCTGTTATTAAGGGGCTTAACTACCTTCTCAATAATAAGTGTATCAACCTCTTGTGCAGGAGTTTTGATACTCTTTTCTCAAAAATATGTCTCAGTCACACCTCCACAGCTATCGCCCCACCAAACCATCACTGAAGTCCGATAATGCCAACGTTGCAGTCTGTCGAATAATTGAGAGAATCTTTCGAGCCTTGAGTATAAATACAGTCATTTTGTTTGTTGGAATGTTGCTCAATTGTATAAAAAGTCTCATCCGTAAACAAATTTTTCCTGTGGCCTCCCTAGTTGTAGTAGTTGTTTCGATTTTCCTACCCTATTCATATATCAGTGACGATATGACCAGTGCGTCTCCTATAGGCTGCAAGTCCTAAGTGATCTCTAAAATACGCGACATGGTTTTAGGTGCTATCTTGATTTAACGTGATAAAATCTTTTGGTTTCCGACAGGATTTCTTCGAATTTTTTCTCTTAAGGCTTAAACCAAGTTTTTCGTACGAACATTAAGTGGATGGCCAGATCTTGCTCTGTCACACATAGAAGAAGTGTAATTGTACCTATTAATAGCCCGGTACACAAACATTTGACTAATGCCAAGTGCACTTGGCGCCATATAGGTATGGCGCCAAGTGCTTTGTGTAATGCAATCACAACGAATCTTCTCTTCTTATCACCCCACTAGCAGGCTTAGCTGTCGAAATGTACAATATATAGAATCTACCTCTACGAATACCTCTGGACTCATCGATTTTTTTTTTCGGTGGACCTACTACTGAGTGGCGGCGCTTGTCCAGCCTTAACGGTTCGAATGACTACGAAAGATTTTTGTGTCTTCAGGTTTAGGGAGGCGATAGGGGGACAGACCCCACTCTTTTCCCGTAGATGGGAAGAGACAAACCCTAAATTTATTGTGGGCGTTACCCTGTGGTGATTATTATTGGGACAAAAAAGGGGGAAACAGTCCCCCTCCCCACACTAGTGGGACGGCGCGCGCACGATGCCGTTTAAGTTGCGGTGTCGTGTATAAGGATAGTTGCGCTCGTTTAATGTTTGGCTTATCTGAGGAGGCCGGCCTCCTCACCCCCCCCTCTGACGGGAGGGGTCGATTTGCGCTACAAATCGACAAAAGCCGTGTTCTTGATTTATTTATTAATATTAGAGCTCTCTACAGTTGCGTTATTTTATTTCTACAAATCTAAGCTCTCAACTTACGGATTCGAACCCGGGTTCGTTTCATATATGTGTATTTCACATATGTGTTATAACTGTGTCATTATATGTAAGATTTCACCGCTCGACCGGTACGAGCGGTGGGTATGGTATTAGTCCTAGCAGGAAAAATGCATTTACGCACCACCCAGCCGACACAAGGGGGCCTGAGGTGTGTCTCGTCGACTTCACACTCCCATCTTCAGTATAACATCATCGTTCGTCATCGACAGATGTCGTTATTTTTTGGAAAAGGATTTTGGCGCCCCTTTTTAGTATATTACACATTTCAAATTGTGTACGGCAGGCATATGATACCAATCCACCGAAAAGAATGCCTTAGCGTCAAACTATAATCACTGGTTATCGAGAAAATTTTGTCTCTAAGCAACAGGTATACAATGCAGGATTTTATAGTTAGGTTAACCTTCGTATTTTAAGTGAGTACTTTATTGTAGACATCAATTCTAGTCCGACGAACTGTTATGGTAAATGCAATAGCATCGCCAACGGTTGCAGGCAAAGTAAAACAATTGCAGTGGATAATAAAAATAAAAATAATAATAATATCTGTGGCCTTATCACACCACGTTGGCCTAGTCCTGTAGGTAAGTACCGTAAGGACTTGTGTTACAATTACTAGACAACGGAAATATATTTAATATTTAAGGAATATTATATATTTAAGATTTTTGTTAGATTAGTACATAAAATACATATATAAACATCCCGACCTAGGTGGAATTCGAACCAGCGACCACTGGCGTAGCACGCGGCCTAACCGCCACGTTATCAACTGAGTCAGACGATTTTCAGTTGGATTTGGAGTAGGTATGTATATATGGTATATATTCAAAGCTGATCTCTATTGTTCTTTTTTGCCAGCCCTGGGACATATCATCTTCACTTTACGACACTTCAGCGTCATTCTACTCAAGTCACACCGTACATTCGATGTCAAAAACAAGGCGAGGATTCTTCAGTTCCGTATGTGGTATCCTGACCAGGCGGAAGATTTGATCAAGAGAAGTTTCAAATAGTTTACACTTTAATGCGATAATATTTTTTAATGGTAAATCTAATAAATAATAATAAAAAGCGACATGTCTATTTTTCCTAACTTTTTTAGGAGTTTTATTATGTCTGTGAGCAAGTAATCAATATCTATATCATTTGACCGTTTGTTTGCATTGAATAGACTCCGAAACTGCTCGAGATATCCTTTTACCATTTGGACCCTATATTATCAGTGTGTAACACACACACACACACACACACACACACACACACACACACACACACACACACACACACACACACACACACACAC
>JAFELO010002801.1:6294-24677 GCA_017140195.1 Eumaeus atala
GCCCATCAGGGGAGGTGATGACAGGAGGGCTACTTATCTGCGTAACAAGAATGCGAATGTCCATTGGCCTTGGTAGTCATCAAAAAGCTCTGTTTTGTCATTTGCCCCCTTTGCAAGCTATAAAAAAACCTGTGATGTGTCTTACTACTTTTCAACAGAATAAAAATTATGTAGTTACATGTTGTCAAAGGCGAAGATATACACATCAATAACCTCATTATGATTTTCTCTAACATTAACTTCATATTTTTAAATGAATAACAAGAATATTAAATGCGCAGGTCGCACAGCTGGAGCTATATCACTCCATTGAACATTAGCCAGTTTTAACAAATACCAAACCTAAATCTTCATGGGTTTCAAAACAGTATTCTGTGTACATCATGAACTATGGGCAGTTCTTATAGATTATAATCATCTGCTTTCATTAGCCCACTGACAGACTCAGGCATACGGCAAGGTGCCTACGCTTGTGGTAACACAATAACACCACTGTGGTAACACAATAACACCTGATATCATAAAGTTTATACTGGAAAACTGTGGTCTCTAAAGTGCTTGCTTGATAGCTTGATCACTGTTTCACACAGCTTTGCAGCTCATCTTTTTCCTTTCCTGTTCATACTGATTGTAAGGCATGCAATTTACTAATTTACTAACCTACTCACTAAGTACTAAGTAGTAAACACCAAAAAATATTTGTATAAAGATTGCTTTCCTGTATATAATTTTTAAATACTACTCTAATTAATGTTTTATGTTACTCTATTTCTTAACAAGCGAATGATTATATGTGCATGTGCTTGTAAGTTAATTTTTAGACAGAAGCTGCTGCTGTGCGTTTTTATTCTGAGTGAAAAATTTACATAGATTGTGTTGTATCCTATTCTGTATTGCGCTGCTTTCAATTGTTTTATTTTTATTTATAATTTAATTTTGCTTATAGCGACATGAAATGGAATGATATGCTATTTTTAAGTTTATATTTTTGGAGTATTTCCCCATTTATATTTCTTTTATCCATTTCTCTGTCAAGAATTGTTAGATAATGACTGCGATTGTATATATATATATATATATATATATATATATATCATTTAATAAGCATCATACAAGCATTTCAGCAGGCAATTGTGTTAATTATCTGTAAACACGGAATCTATGTTAATCAGGAATTTCTCTGAGGTTAACTAGTCCATGTTAAATGTTTCCATCTGAAAGGGCGTATGTTCGGCCGCGTACAACATACATACAAATGGTATGATGATAATGATGATAGTGATGTTGTTGTGTCCGGTTGTTATTAATTTATGTTCATTGTTTTGAAACTATTTCTAGAATATCCAAATAGAATGCAAAAGCAACATCCCCCCCTAACTATGCTCGCTTTTTAAATTATACAAAATGCAATGCAATTGTTTTGTTTGTTTGGCTGGTTTTTCAAGCATAAAATGTTGTTTTTCATTTATATTTATTTAAGAATCAATATGTCTGTATTCTTGTTATGGATTCAGGAATGAATGGAATGGTTCTGATAAAATTTCCAGTCATTTGTTTAATTGGCTCTTTGAACTTATGATTCTGTGAAATTTGTTTCGTATGTCTGGTGGCTGGGCAAAAGGACACTAAGTTATCTGCTGGAGTATTTTTATAAGAAACCTATATGCTTGTTAAAAGTATTTCTGTCATCGTATACTATGACCAAATTGTCATTGACAAGATTGAGAATGAGGTCAATCAAGCGCCTGGTTAAGTGATCATCCGCTACACCACAGGTTAAGCAAGTGAGGCGCCGCACTTTCAAGTGAGGCGCCGCACTTTCAAGGATGAATTAACTTTTCATGAAGATCCCTAGGTCGTGTCTAAATTACCACATTTGGCTCGAGAGTTCCTTATCATTTAAACAAAGATTTATACATTTCATTTTTAAACTTCTTATTATGCGCTCAAAAATCAGAACGTTGTGCGCTTCAACGTATGTACAACTTGGTTTGTTCTGTTTCTTATATATCCTAATACCTCACTATTTAAATACCGCGCGCGAGCTGCGACAGGTATCAGAGTCTAGGTAGGTGCGACCTCTCGGTATTTCTGACCAGAACTAGTTCATCAACTGTTACGATCACTCTCACATCGGGATACATATCTCCCATCTGCGGGCGGTCCCTCTTCCATCCCCAAACCTATTCTCGTTGCCAGACGTAGCAATGCCATGAAGCTCTATTTGGCTTCTCTTCGCTTCCACAGTATAAGTTCGTTGCCCAAAAAAGAGACTTATATTTTTACATATATTACACATAGACAATGTATATGTAGAGCAGACATTGTCGTACGTCATTATTGGGGCGAACGAGCAGTCTTATTAAATGCGTTAATTGACGTCGTTTATCGTAATTCGATAGGTAGGTCTAAACATGAACACCACATTACAGGATAGCCTTAACGCCTCTGAATAAGAGGATGGGTTAATGCATTCAAAATCATTACATCCTCAATTTAAGCGTGTTCAGAAACCACTACACGAACATAAATTAAATCATTGTTCACCTTTTATTAAGACAGTCTTGATGTTTATACTTTAGAGAATAGACTGTAGCTATGCCACTAAGGTTCTAGAGACGAGGTCGAGTTTAAGGAGACTATGTGTCGTTCACCAGGTGGTGAGAAAAATAGCCGGGCATTAGTCGTTTCTAGCGGCTGTTCGTTAATTGAAACATGCCATCACCAGCTGTGGACCGATAAGAGCCGATGATGATGGATGGAGTCGTAGTCGTTTTAAAATCATCAATATACAAATGAATGGAATCATTGTTTTATTAATTAAAAAGTCAGTATACCTACCATCCTACGGGCAGAAGTCTATTAAATTCTTGATTAACCTATTCCAAGACAGATAAATTAAGAATTTCCGTAGCGGTCCCGATTAGGGTTAACTGACATGAATTATTTGTGTGGTACGAGTTAAGTACGGAGTAGCGACTTTTATAGTATATGGGAGCATATGAGAAATAGAAACTTATTGACGACTACAGAGACACATAGACATCCGAATTACTGCATTATTCTTGTCATGCAAAGGAATTGCCCACCGTTCCTCCTCCTCTCCGATGGAACCCCGGATACACAAACGCAAAAGCTCTTTACGTCTACGTGGTCACGTGAGCGAGAGGTATCTCACAGGTCAGTCAGTCCTTAGAGTTAAAAATACTCCAAGTGAATATATATTAACGAGTTATCAACAACTGAGCTCTAACTAATCCTAGCTAAACCTATTAGTATAAACTCTGTCCAATATTCTTTTGTTAACAAACGATTCCAACATCCCGTGCTTCGAGAGAAAAGATAAAATACCATTGAAATTGTAAGGTGAGTCTAGGAAAAGTGAGAAGCGAATGTTTCGGACAAGCGACACAACTAGTCTTAACAAAGTTGATTGAAATCGCAATACGGCCGGATAGCGGGTGACTCGGTATTTCTCTTTTAGGTTAATCATTTTACCGGCGTAAAAAGTTGCATTACCGTCGTGTTTCGTGCGGTTTGCAAAAGTCCGCAGTGTGTATAATATATGTAATAGTTGGCGGTGGACACACGGGGTCGTAAAGGCAATATTTTTGAAGTTATAATTCTTTTGGACGCGTTAGGGAAAAATGATGAGAGTAAATTTACGATGCGCGCGCATGCCGTCACGACAATAGCTATAGTCAAGATTTTAGTTCCATGTTACGCCAAAGAAGCAAAACTTCTAACGTGTACATAGGTACACACACACTTTTGTTCACAGCTAAAAGCTTTATGCACTCACACAGGTCTTCGGTGAGACGCGGCTATACCGAATAGCCACCGAAACCCCGCGGTTGCCAATGACCGCCATCCTAAAGTGCCCCGGATCATGGGGCCAACTTTGAATCATCATTATCTTCATTATTAGCCCATTGCTGGTCATAGGCGTCTTTCAGTGAACGCCAAGACAGCCGATCTCCTGCTACTCGCGTCCGTCCCGGACCAGCTGCTGTTGTTTTTGTACGTTTTGTACACATAAACCACAAAAAAGACCAATCGTGCCTAAAGCCAATCAAGTCACACCTAGAACTGTGCTCTTAAGACGATGTGGCATGAGTGTGATCTCAAGCGAATAGAATATAGTACCTTACGTATTGAATGATTGAGGTGAAGATAAAAATTCAGGAAGAAAGCAGTGATATATAAAGACAGAGTTTAACAATTACTAGGGTTGGTTTCTCATAGGTTACTAAAATTTTTAAAGAGCTATTTGAAGCTCTTGTTTGTAACTTTAACCTGTACTACTCATCTTTTAACTACCACATAAGTAATTTCATCATGTGATTCCAATAAATAATCTATATATGGAGACACTATAACCGTGTGGAGTGTCATAGGATTCGGGTGTATTTAATTGTACAAAATATATAAGTAGATTACAATCGTGTAAAACATCATTTTTAACAATTGCTAAAAAAAAATATATGATAATTTTACGCCGCTGAAACCAGGCACACCTAGTTACTATTTTAGTAAACATATTCAATAATTTTACGCCGCTGAAACCAGGCACACCTAGTTACTATTTTAGTAAACATATTCACTAATTTTACGCTGCTGAAACCAGGCACACCTAGTTACTATTTTAGTAAGCATATTCACTAATTTTACGCCGCTGAAACCAGGCACACCTAGTTACTATTTTAATAAACATATTCACTAATTTTACGCTGCTGAAACCAGGCACACCTTGTTACTATTTTAGTAAACATATTCACTAATTTTACGCTGCTGAAACCAGGCACACATTGTTACTATTTTAGTAAACATATTCACTAATTTTACGCTGCTGAAACCAGGCACACCTTGTTACTATTTTAGTAAACATATTCACTAATTTTACGCCGCTGAAACCAGGCACACCTAGTTACTATTTTAGTAAACATATTCACTAATTTTACGCCGCTGAAACCAGGCACACCTAGTTACTATTTTAATAAACATATTCACTAATTTTACGCCGCTGAAACCAGGCACACCTAGTTACTATTTTAGTAAACATATTCACTAATTTTCCTCTGCTGAAACCAGGCACACCTAGTTACTATTTTAGTAAACATATTCACTAATTTTACGCCGCTGAAACCAGGCACACCTAGTTACTATTTTAGTAAACATATTCACTAATAAAATTTATTTTTTCTGCAAAAAAATTGTGAAATATTTTTTTCGGTGCAGTGATGATCAATTATTATTTATATCTCACAATCAAGGACGCTTTTTAGGGCTATTGTAAAAACACGCCTGACAAATATTTGTATGTTCTGTACAAATACAAAGAATCGAAACAGAAGGGATTGCGATTGAATTGCCTTTTTGTTCAATTAATCCGGTTTGCTTTTATCGAGTAAATTTACGAAATGTTTTTTTTTTTTATTTACAATGTAACTGGTTAGTCTATGTCTAAAGCGGAATATATAAGAAAACCAGCAGTCGAACTGCCAGATGTAAAATGAAAAAAGATAATAGGTATGATTATTAATTATTCACTGTATATTCTCCCGCAATACAAATTTCATCATTAATATCATAATGAAATTTGGGTTGATATGGCATAAAATACTTGTCTTTGCACCGACTTCAAATATAAATGTAGTTTATTCAAAAATACATTCATCATCATACTAAAAAAGTAAACTTATACTGTTTTACCTTTTTAGTGTGTGGATATTATTTAAGCCGGTTAGATTTTAATTAAAATTTAATTTTCCAAATTAATAACCCATCATGAATTTTTCAAGATGCGCAATGTAAAGGACAAGTCGTTTACCATGTGATGTCGCCGCCAATTGTTCTTTTGTTCCTGCCTAACGCCAGATTGTGGGTCGCATAAACTCATATTTTTATCCTCTACAAAACATATATAATCCCTAATAAAATTATTACTAGAAAAGGAACTAACTTTATTTTACATACACACACAAAGGTCACAATAACCCGAATTGATCTGTCGGTTTAAATTGAATGACATTTGTCATGGCATTTACAGTGATATTGCCAAAAGTTTATTTTAAAGCTAACGCAAGTACCTCGATTCGTGTAACTTATTGCGACTCAATATTATTCACTTGTTAATAAGTAATAAATATGAACAAGGTAAGGGTTTAAAGAGCGGCTTAATTGAATGTCAATAAGTTTTTTCACAAATGTTGCGGGGCTGCTCCAATTTAAACTTGCTTAAGTTTAAAAGCTAGCGCTCTAGGGACAGTTGAAGACTTCCAACTAGAGAATGCAAGTCGGGATATTTTGCTATTCAAGGGCTTCGTCTGCCCATTTAGATGAAATGATTAATTTGAATTCAAAATTGAATTATAGAAAATACTCTTTGAACATCAAAAAATGGGCCCATTGGTGGAGAGGAGATACAGAAAGCGCCCGTCCTTCAGTATCTCATGATATATAGTCTGGACAGTGGAGTCTTGGCGATAGGGTCCAGTTCTTAGCCTTTGGACACCGAACCCTAATATAGAATAGATAGCGGAAAACTATTTAAGCAGTGGACAGGTAGTTGCTAATGACGATGAAAATATCTCCAAATAACAATTTTTTTACAGTATCAATTGGGGAACGTTATGAAGAGAGCCCTGAAGATTTATAAAATAAGCTGTATCATTGTGTGGGTAACATTCTACTAAAATGTTTCAACTTAACTGAAGTCTTGTGTAGTATCAATTTAACGTGCTTCGCATGCCGAGGACGTAGAATATGTACAATAAATGCGGTTTATTCAACATAAAGTTAAGCTTAACAATATTCTATTCTATTCCTATGATGAAACCGTAATTGGAATATAGTTGTATAACACTGGAGATATTGTAGATAATATTTTAAGGATCGTTATAATGGCGGACATATGCAAATAAATTATACTACAACAACACATCTCTGTACCAGCTTCTTAATGGTGTAGGCAGAGAGACAGGAGTGTCACATATTATGCTATACTCTCATTCTATTCTGTCTCTAATCTCTTTTCATATAAACACACCGGTTGCGAAGACACCACCTTTGAATACTACCAGGGCAATGAAACAAATTATACATTACTGCTAATAGCAGCGCCCCGCGGTTTTACCTGCGTATCTCCGGTATGTATCCCTTGCATTGTAATTTTCATAATAATGATATAAGTAATCATTTATTTGTAATCAATAGCCCGAAGACAAAGTTTCATGAACCTAACTTGAATAAGGCAACCCCTATTTCACCTTTTAATGGTGGAGTAGCCGAGACTCCTTTAGTTATTATCGATACATTTACAACATTTCTTTGAGGAACCTTTGTTTTAGAACAGTAATGAATGGCGTTATAAAGAGAACAGATTCGCTGTGCATGCATTATACAGAATAGGTATTTAGCCAAATGCAATTTTTACAAGTCTCCATACACTTGGTGTTAGTCAAATGTTTGTGTACCGGGCTGTTAATAAGTACAATGAGACTTCCTCTGTTTGTGACAGAGACGGGTCCAAGTAGTGTACGTAAGAAAAAGGTGGTGAGTTAGTTTGTGTGCACGGAAATATTTGCTTCAAATTTGAAATGGTTTTCACAGTCATAGCTAGAGCCCGAACAACAATCTGGTTCATTTTGCTTTTTCCATTTTAATCCAATCCCGCAATAGGATATTGGGACTCACCTAGTGTGCATCTGCTTATGTTATAAACTCGAAAGTTTATAAGTATGGATAGACGTATGTTACTCTTTTAAGTAAAAACTAGTGAATGGATTTTAATAAAACGTAACAATAATATAGCTTACACATTAGAATAACACATAATTGAGGACGAGTACTTCCCACATCTTTGTTTCGCCGACGATATCGTTGTGATGGCCGAAACGTTGGAGAGCTTGCTACACAACCTAAATGAATCCTCCCGACGTATTGGCCTTAGGATGAAGTTGGACAAGACAAAGGTCATGTTCCAGGAACACGTTCCCACTAGGCCGGTCTTCGTCGATGGTGCTATCCTCGAAGTCGTAGACGAATGCGTCTACCTCGGACAACTATTGTAATTAAGTGAACATAACTTCGAGAAGGAAGCCGATATACGATATATTTACTTGGGTTGGGTTAGGGAAGCTCCGTCACATTCTCACGTCGCCTATGCCGTAGATCTTTAAGGCAAAAGTCTTATTAGTACTATAAGAAGCAATCATTGCGTTCTCCCCGTGATAACCTAAGGGGCCGGAACAGGGCTTCTTAATTTTGGACTGCTCCGCGAGTTTGCAGTAGCGCAACGGGGGCTCTTGAACGTGCTATGTTGGGTGTTTCTCTGTCCGACAGAATTCGTAACGAAGCCATAAAGCAAGGAAGTAAAGTATCCGATATCTCGCGACGAGTAGGCTCGCTGAAGTGACAATGGGCTGATCATATACTCAGAAGAACAGATGGCAGATTGGCCAGTAAGGTTCTGGAGTGGAGGTCGCGTTTAGGAAAATGAAGTGTTGGTCGACCGTTCACCAGGTGGGAAGACGATCTCCGTGCAGTAGCCGGTCCGGGATAGTTGCGAGTAGCAGGAGATCGGTCGTCTTGGCGTTCATTGAAAGAGACCTATGTCCAGCAGTGGACCGATAAGGGTTGATAATGATGACACATCAGAATAACACATAGGCTATAGAAATACTATCTTTTGCACGTAGTTTTGTCTGTAATCCTCGCGGACTTAGACGCGGATAACAGCTAACTAGGAATATATTAATGCTGATTTGACGTTACGACGACAGATTTTCATATTGTTGATTCGTTATAACTTTCCGGCGGGAATGATGAAACTGTATAGATAATTTTATCTGAATTATCTGTTCAGAATAATGAGAGATAGATAATTAAATATTTCACAAGTTTATTTTGCCAAGTTTAATTATAAGTATTTATTTTGCCGCTATAACAAAAAATATTAATTGGTAAAGTATATTTATAGCGATGAAAAATAAACACAAACTTATATGTGTAATCTCATACAGGATATATGGAGGCGTAGGCAAACATATGTTTGTCATCTTATTTACCGTACCACCTGTTTGTACGGAATCCACCTACCGTGTCATCCGCACTGGGCCGGTTTTTTGTTACTGAAGCAGTGATTTATTTTTGAAATTTCACTAGTACTATGCTGTGGATATCTTTTGCCCGCGTATATATTCTCCACATCGCGCTTTCTATTTTTAATTAGAGATCCGATATCGAAAGGTGCTTGTGTTACATCATTAGTACCAGCTAAAGGAATATTTTAATACCTAGATTGCAATGTAAATTTCCTTTGACGAATATTCATTGCATCATTAATATCAACTTCACTTTGCTGCACTCTAATAAATTAATAACCAAGTTTTTTTTTGCGCTGCTCCTCATTATACAACTTCCCGGGTTTGGACTGTACGGTTGGAAGTTGAAGGATCCTAATAACACTTGGCACTTCGCGGTCTGTGGGTGAACATGTTTACCACTATACTACGGCCCAGTGTTCCTCGTTACGCCTAGAGAAATGGTTGCCCTAGGGAAAACGTGTCCGATTTTATTCCCTCGGCATTTCTTACCGTCTATCTTTTGTATTTATATTTAATATACTTAGTATGCTCACTCAATGGTCAGACACACAGCGAAGTTACCGGTACTAACCGGAGTTTGACAAGCATGACAACTGAGGAGT
This sequence comes from Eumaeus atala, assembly GCA_017140195.1. Lineage (NCBI taxonomy): Eukaryota > Metazoa > Arthropoda > Insecta > Lepidoptera > Lycaenidae > Eumaeus > Eumaeus atala. The sequence continues at coordinate 16,004 of JAFELO010002801.1, forward strand.
ATTGACAAACATACATTTGCGGGCATGTTTTGTATGAAATTAACTACTACTTACTTACTTAGGCGGGCGCAGGAACCCAATTATATGTCTTGGCCTCCATCAACAATAGTCTTTAAGTCTTTCTCGCATATCGCCATCTGACCTCGCTCACAACATTGACAGCCTTGGTCTATCCCAACTTTCCAAGTACCGTCGTCTCTTCTAACTGGTCCCTGTATATTTCTGGGCAACTTACGCTCAGTGACAGTGTGATTCTTATCAACAAAATCGGACCTAAAATCTATCATTTTAAAAAGAAGAAAATATAACTTAAATTAAATGAAAGCAATTAATATAGTATGTGTAACAATTACGTAATTTAGTAAGTGACTTAAAAGCTTGTTTGAGGATGTTTACTTTTAATAGTGAACTTTTGTTTCGTAGAATTACTTGTAACAAGTAAGTGAGACAAGCTAGACTAGTAAATACACAGAAAAACTCGCCATAAGCTGACGACTAAGATTATATTATTGATTTATTGGTTTAATGTAACAAAGATTATTTTCAAGTTTTTTTGGGAAATTAAATAAAAACTTGTTTTTACCATTCATTTATTAAAAATTTCAGTTATGTTTGGGAAGTCTTCTTTCAATTAATACATATTTTTATAAATTATATTCCCATCCCCACTTCATTGAATATAATCTGGTATCAGTAAACTAAAAGTTTAATTGGGTGTGGCTCTCGTCAGAACCTCAATGTTATATACCTTCAGTATCCGTGTCAATACAAACCAATTTTAGGTGAACATAAGGAGAAATAAATAAAACTTATATATTATTTCTGAAATTATTTAATTAAAATTTATATTTACAACCTTTTTCACCTTATGGAACATCACGTAAAAGGTTTAACCGGAAGTAAATCGAAATTGGTCGTAAATGTAAACATGAATTTCCATAAAGGAGTGACAATACATTCGATCAACTATAATATTATGTTATTTTTTCTCCCTGTCTGGTAATCGAAAGCTAAAGAAAAAGTTGTTTGATAGATGTCAATCGTTACAATGAACCATCATCCCGGCTCCTGAGCTATATGTTAACGACGGGCTTATTTATATGCTTTTGTTTGTTTACCATTACATTTAATTACATTTAATCATCAATACCATAAATTTCTACAAAATTTCGTGAAATATCCGTGCGAAGACGGGACGGACTGCTAGCTAATTATAAACTGCAATTATAAGTTGAATTAAAATTTTAGACCCATGATTAACATTGGGCGCAATAATTAGTAAAATGATTTGACGATAATTAGTCGAAAGTGGTTAATGTGGCGTATATTTCGGCATCGCGCTAGACCGCATTGGTATAAATTAATTATTACAATGAGTGATTATAGATACAAAACGTGCTCTTCGCTGAGCAAATGTTTAATTTACTCTTAGAATGAGGATGTTATTAATTGATTATTGTTTATTGACTTTATTATTCTAGTGTTCAATGCCAAATTCGACTCATTAAGAACAAAATGACCTTTCGTATACTTAAAATGAAATAGGTAAATATTTCAGATTTTACGGGGCTTATTTTGGCTTTTTCAAAGAACAGAGGGAAAACTTCTAGTCGGCCCTCTAGTGAGTACCGACCGCCATAGGCATTCGTATAGTTATTATATAATGATGTTAGCCTCTTTTCCTCCTCCTCTGCAATGGGCCAGTAAACCCACAAACTGTATGTAATGCGACGATACAGCTGTCTTTATAAGGTGGTGTATGTAATCGAGAGCCTCTTTCCCTGTTGAGCCGGCTCAATTCGGCTGCAGCATAGCACTATCTCTTACTTAATTTTGACTTATGATGACTTATAAGTGGTACATTGTGTTGTCAAGTACCTCATAATTACGGGTTCCAATTACAGTAGAGAAGTGTGCACTGAGCCGCAATGTTTTCTAGTGCCTCATGTTATTATGGATGATTATATTCTTGTTGGATGCAGATTTCCTCGTAATATTTTCTTCCACGGCGGTGCGAGGGCATTGATTATATCAAATACAAATATTCATTTTTACTGACAAACATTTACCGGCAACATCTGGTGTTAGAATAAAAACTGGACCGGCTCATCTGGAATCCATGTGAAAAATTCGGTATGTAACCCAAATTTCGAAGTTTCATATGGATTCCTAATGTTTCATTAAATATTCTATAACGCATGTTCAACAAGAATAATGCATAATTCTGTTGATAAAATAATTTTTCAAATCATTTCAGTAATTTAGGTTTTCGAAGCATATAAATAATATTAAAACAAACAAAAGTACAAGATAATTTTCATATAGAAAAGTGTGTGAGTGATCCTTGGCGCAACATGTGAGAGCCATAAAATATAATTCAATTTTATCGCCTTCGTCATGATCATCAGGTGCTGTTCGGCCTCTACCGCACGTAATCTTCTATTAATGAAATTCCTTACGGTCGATCACCGTCCCTTGCGGGCAAATCGGTCCGCCCTAATGTAACGAGGGGTTAGATAACCCAAGGATACTGACGTATAGCATTCACCTGTAGTAACTCAAAATGGTAACGTGATAAAGAGATACATATGAAGAAAAAAAAATTGTTAATGTTACTATTTTTTTTTCTGAAAATTAGAAATTGTTCCACTTTGTACTCGACTGCAAAGAAAAATTTATGTTGTATCGGGTATCATCTCATAACTAAATAGAAGAAAAAAAAGGTGAGTTAGTAGTCCATTTCTGCAGTCGGGAGAATTTTAAATCGAACGGAAGGACGAACGAAAAATCGGAGCCTTGTACGACTACTCCCACGAACGCACGGCCCTCCTTTCCTCCTCCCCTCCAATGGGCCAGCGGCTACTCATAAGCCGCACGAAACGCGATACCAAAATTGCCACTGCGACGGTATCATGTAGAATAGAGATTGAGAGCAAACTAGAGAGTACAAACGAATTTACAACATGCTTAACGTATATGTTAATTTACATAAACAAATCATGTCGAATTATATAGAGAGCTCGATTTAGTTTGTAACATATAAATATTACAAACTAAATCGAGCTCTCAAAAACATGTTCCATTACGCATTTATGGTAGATAATAGCGCAAAGTTACCGCAAAGCTCTATCCTTTTCCTTTTGCAGCGGATAAATTAAATAGATAATAGGAAAAGAGGATTTTATTTTTATGTTAACATAGTAAGACTACTGTTTAGGGATTTCTTCGTAGTTTAATTGCTACTTTATGATTTTCGTTCCGCATTAAATAATGCCGCCGTAAATTCACATCTTCAGTGTCGTGTTTCGTGCGGTTTGTGAGTAGCCGATGGCCCATTGGAGGGAAAGGAGGGTAACGCATCGGCATAGTAATTATGTGGATGTTCATGGGACGTTTGTAGTCGTAAAAAGGCTCCGATTTCTCGTTTGACCCCTATTCTATGAAAAGGAAAAATAACTAATGTCATCACCATGGCCTGTACACCTATGATAGATGATTTTTTCAACATCTTTAAGACACCGTTTCAATGGCTGTACAAGCCAATACGAGAGCGACAGGGACGTCCACACGCTCCACAGTTAATGTAGATGGTTGGAGTGGCCACCTGGAAAGTCTCCCAATTCTCCTTTTTTCCAGAGCTTCTAGCCAGGCCGCATCATGATCTCTTATAACATCGCGTAAACGTGATAGCATTAATGTAATGCGCATAAAAAAATAGCATGTTTGAGGGTGAAACGAACACACGGGTCACGGGATCTTCATCACTGTATTCCATATACTACTGTAGTTTCATTGGAACTGTTGGGGCTGGACGAGCGCCGCCAATCAGTAGTAGGTCCCTCCGGAAAAAAAAATACTACTGTAGTTATAAACTGAGGTGTAAAGATATTACCAGTTTCCAATGTTAAATCTATCGAAGGATTTGGCTACTGGATGCAAGACAGGCCCGGCCGAATGTGAGTCCAACTTTCGCATGTATGGTTCCGTACTATTGTCTATAAATATGGTAGCATCCCTATTTATTTTGTATTTCTTGTTGTAGCTGCAACATAAATACATCATCTAAACAAATTCCAACTCTATCACGGTTCATCCGATACAACCTGAGACAGACAGACGGACGGCGGAGTATTATTAAAAGTGACATTCTGTAACTTAAGCCATAGATCTCCCGTTGTGAAATGCTTTTGCGTGAATCAAGCTAACCTCATGCAGTGCGCCAGACAGCATAACTATTTACTTTCCTCTGTGTTATGTGAGCAAGTGGCTCTTAGCACATAGGCTGCTGCGCAGTAATAACATCAATTGTTACTAAAATCGACAACAATCTGCACTTTCATTTCTCTACACCAAATGGAACCCCGAAAGCTCACGAAGCTCAACATCTAGACTATCTCTTCACGAGTGTGTTACGAGAGCGGGAGGTGTTGTGCCAGATTAAGATGCAATGAATAGAATATAATAATTTATTTATTTGCGAAACACGTAACTGCAACAATTAAAACCAATATAAATATAATAATTAAAGGACATAAGATTTAGGGTGCCACAAATTGGTTCCAACTCAGTATGTTCCTGTAGTTTAACAGCACTTGGACGTTGGAGACACTCGGTGATATCACAAAACAGATACACAGCACAGCGATACTTACGTGAGACATACACATACTATGAGAATTAATGCAAGAAAATAATTATAACAGTAAGCACTATTGAGTGAGACCTTGCACCTGCACAATTGCAATTATTCCTTTAGCTCTTCGCCACATAGAGGTTCTAGGTAAACCTCTGCTCTATTTATACGAATACGAAACTTATTATATGTTAGCGTGTTCCCTGTCACATCCGCAGCTGTGACACTTTGAAGCCCGGTATCCGCTCTTTTTAATATCATTTACGCGCATGTTACAACTAGCGACGCGTCTGCTCTCTACCTATCAGCTATTTCTTGCCATTTTCTTAATTGGAGAGCGAAGCATATAGCGTAAGAGCAACGTGTGCCTAACCCAACATAATCAGCGAAACGAACGTTGGGAGACTGCGTTTTTTCGGTCATTTGGGGTGGATGGGAGAGGATAGCAAACAGAATATCATAATTGCGCCAAAGGGGAAACGCTCTTCCGGTCGGCCTAGATATCCCGAGTCATGTCACTGATCACAGCTTAGATATCATTGGTCAGATGAAGTCCAGGACGACCTCAGCGTTCATCGTAACCGCACAAACTGATTTACACAATATGTTCGGTGGTGCTTTATTCGACCGGCTGCTAATTCTCCTGCGCTGTTCATTTACTTCACCAATTTGTCCTACATATACTCTTATTAATAAAGACTCTGGAGCGTTACAGTTTCTTCTACAGTTTCTTCTACAGTTCTTTCAATAAATCAATAAAGGAACACTTTGTTGAACGTATATATGTTCATGTATGTAGGATCAACCTTTACGCTAGTGTAAGCTTTGTCATTCGCACCGACTCATGGCAATGAATAATATATGGAATAAGATATTTTGCTATGCACCTTAGGGTTTATTATGATGAATACAACCCGAGGCAGAAGAAGGGTAGTTAAATAATCACATATTTGAAAGATGGTCTTCGTTACCACTATTGTAAAAAATATCACTCAAGTCCCACCCAGCCAGAAATACAATACCATGTTTATTTTGCATAGCCCGTCTATGACATATACTTGATGATATATGATAATTTGATATTTCGTTTTTTATAATGATGCAAATCAGATCAAGTTCTATGCGCTTTTTTGTTGTTTGGACCATATTATATCGAATGACTCAAAACAGGAATCTACGTATATGCTAATGTTTTAAAGTGGTAAAATTCCTAACTTTGTATGTTTGTTTGTAGTGTAGTAGATAATCTTCGGAAAACCTGATCACGAAAACTCTTTCACTAAAAGAACGTAGACTATTCAGTAATTACAAAGACTGTATATGTATTTTATTATTATCGGTTTCATCGCGTAAAATCTGATGCTAGCGAGTCATTTTTTTTTTCAAGAAAAAGTTTTCTTTATGTTATTCCAGCAAATAATTAACGCCCACAAACCTATGAAAGACCAACTTAAACGCCCAATTTTATGAAATAGTTTTACATAGTGTTCTAGAAAAAAAACTATATTATTTCATTTTCATCATTATTTAAGTGTTTTATTATTTACTATAACTTATATACTCACTAATTAACTAATGGTTCCTTAATGTCTGATTTGATTTATCGCGGTATGTATGCACGATATACGCGTACAGTTTATTAACACATTGTCTGTTTAGCGCAGAACGATTAATTAAAAAACTTGTGTTATTTTTGTGGACCAAGGAAGTGCTATGAATTTTTGAACTCAAGCGCACGCATCGCGGGGCTTGACAATTTCAGTGTAAAGCGCCTGTTATGGGAAATTTCCTGTTAAATCGTTGAAAACGTAGTACGGGCCGTACAGGTGTGAGTAGCAGTTGAGTATTATTATTGCTTGCGGTGGTAATGTTTATTGTCATCATCATCAGAAAGCCTCATCATCACATTGTCTAAGAGTTTGCTTTTTTTTAAACCAGCAGTCTGAGCTTTTTGGAGACCAGTGACGCTCATTAATCGAGGTTACGGGGTTGCGTTGCCCTCCTTCCACCTTCTCCTCAATGGGCCACCGAAGATTGTCATCGTAGCTGGCAGTATGACATAGCTTTTGTATGGCTACTACTAACATGCCTCGACTGCGGTTTGGGCTTGTAAGAGTCATTGGGCCAATTAGGTAGGTGAGGTAAAAATCAGTTTACACTTCCCGTGATTATAGGGATATTTATGGAGAACTGGCTCTGACTGTTCACCAACCTAGGTGTTTGGTAAAAAGCCTAGTCATTATCCGCACACAGTAATATGATTTCATTCATCCGCACACAGTAATATGATTTCATAAATTATACTAGTATTTCCTTTACTAAATTGCCTAAATAAATATATTATATAGATTGAAACTATAAAAAGTGCAAGATTAAGTGAAATTTTAAGATGCTTTTTTATTTTAAACGTCGTAAACACATTCAGTCTGATATGACGTCACACAATTTGTAAAATAAAAACGTCATCTCCGGTGCTGCGATACATGATTGAAGTTAATGTCAATATTATTAATTATAATTATTATTAAATTGTTAATTATTTTTATTTTAGTAGTCGGCCTGCAAACAATCAAATTATTCTTTTTTCGTCGTGTATCTGCTTGGGTGCGTGCCAGATTCTTAACTACATACCCCAGAATGTATTATTTTGTACATTATCTCTCTACATACTTTAGCCGTAGTCTATTCAGACTAAGCCCTTAGTCCCTAGAGAGATCAGTAGCATAAATCTGATTCGCTTCGATCCTTATTCAATCAGAATGTGTTACGAGATGTATCCGATCCAAATGTCTGACTTAACGTAGTTAGCGAACGTATATGTTGTATTGCTTCGCTCGTGTATGTTATCCCATAGATATTGTGTACCCAGGGAGCAAAACGGCTAGATCATCTCCGCGCTATCATGTTTTAGTTAACAATCTAGAGTTGGGAGTTTCCAAACACTCGCATACGCAAACTTCGACTTGTACCCCGAAAAGTATTTGCACTGCTGCGCACTTCCTTACTATAAATTATATTGTGTAGGTGTAATGTAATAGACAATAGGTATTATATTATATTGAAACGAATATTGTTAAGAGCAGATGCATACCAACATTATAATGTGTTGCTATTGTAAAGCGCGAGCGTCATGAGGGCAAGACGCAAAAAGCTGAAAGTTGGTATGTATGTTTCTTGGAGAGTGCGGTAGAGCGCTAAGAGACTTAGAAGTTCCACCCCGAAGGGTGTGAGAGGGATGAAATGCTTATAAAGTTCTACACCGTTGAAGTTAGTGACTTGAATATTTGGATTTTTGTCTTTTACTACAAATTAGTGATAAAAAAAATAACCAACACTCGCAACTTTTGACCACTGATGCACATATACGTGTTGACCTATAAGGAGCAACCGTAAGATCATATACCCCACGAAACGCGACATACCTGTCAATTGACGGCAATGTCGTGTGCGCGAGGTATCTCACAGTTCGTGCCGACTTCATTCGGCTGCAACGCGGTTGGTACTACATCTTGCTACATACATATATATTTAAAGAATTGTTATAGAAATCCGTTAAAGTAATTGTTTATAGCGTAAATATATTTTGTGTTCTAACATTGCTTTGTTGCACTGAGTATATAGATTGAGCTAAGCGTACAAGGATTATTTTGTACATACGCTCTTGTACATAATTGAGGGAGTCCGTGCAAGACTTACTAACCTCCATGCTCTAACCCAATACGGTTTTTGGTTTGCTCACCGGCTCCGTTCCCCAACTTGCAATTCTTGAACACCTACAAAATTATGTAAGTGCCCTCTCTTACTCTTCCCTTTCTAGTACATATTATCATAGAAACAGTAGATATCTCCCACTAGTGGGACAAGACCAATGGTTACTTAAGGTGCTACTGAATATACATACACAGGATTATTCAACATAATAATATTTGTTCTATTCGGGCAAGTAGTTCCCTGGGTTAGCGCGTTGAAGCAAAAAATTTTTCAGCTTTACATTGTTACTATAGAAATGTACATTTCGCCGCGTAGATTAGCAATAACTTA